>PVJA010025954.1:0-30159 GCA_004027025.1 Myocastor coypus
AGCAGCTCCATGGCGCGCCGCTCGTAGGGGGCGAAGCCGCACACCTCCCGGATCATGTCCCGCACGAATTTGGTGTGTTTGGTGAGGCGTCCGCGGCGGCGGCTGTGCCTCGGTTTGCTCACATTCTTAGTCACCTTGTGGCCCTTGTTGAGGCCCACGGCCATGGGATAGCGGAGGGCCATGGCTACTGTTCTTCAATAGTTGCTGTGGCAGAAGGTTTTTTTAATTTTTTTTTTAATTTATTTTTTCTTGTTTCAGAACCTTTGTTTGTTTATTCACTCATTTTTGTGGCAGGCTCAGCCTGCCCTGAGGGCAGGGCTGGCGCAGCATGTGGTGCTGGGGATCGAACCGCGGTCCCTGCAGTGGCCCAAGCTTTCTCAAGCAGGCGCCTTAGACCACTGAGCCATCCCGCCGGGCCCCTTCATTAGTTTTTAAAGCATAGCTTCAGACTTAAAAAAATTTTGTTTCTGTGCCTCCATAAGTCTATTTTTACTCTGTGCAAAATTGAATCTTACTTCTTCTGATTTGGATAATGTGGTAAGTATGAGAAAATGGTGACCTAAGGAGACCTAAGACAACAACAGACTCATTAGGAAAGCAGAGCTCTCTCTGAGCTAATTTCTCTCAGGATAGCAAGAAAGTATTGAAAATGTGAATTCATAGCTTACTGAAGCCTACATTTTGTCATGTGCAGTCCACTGCTATTTTTGAAAGACTTCATAAACTTTTAAAGAAGACTGCGAGCAATCCAGTCGTCTGCTGCAGTCAGCATTCACAAGTCTAGTGCCCACAGCTCTTCCTCCTTCAAGTTCAGTGAGGCTGGGTTGGAAACTTAAAATGAGGTATAGTGGGAACACCAACACTATGGAAACTGCCAATGCCTCAAGTCAGGATTACTTCCTCTATTTTTTTAGACATTCCCCATATGCATGTCCACCTGGGTGTTAATCCCGTCAGTAAGCAAGCACTGAGCACCTCCTCACCCAGGTCTGCTCTAGCACTAGGGGCAGCTGTCCAATTCATGGGATGGAGGGGTATACTGCCACATTCTACATTTAAGTCGGTAGCAAAGTTATGTGATTATAAATTTTTGAATGTGGTTGCTTTCTTACTGTCAATTAATAAAATGTATGTTTCACTTGATCAAGAGACCACTTTATGGAGGTATGACTGACATACAAAGAGCTGGAAGCATTGATTGTGAGCAAGTGACACATGGTGACACTATCACTGTAACCTATAGCATTAACATTTCCATTATCTAAAGCTTCTTCTTGGTCTCTTACTGTTGTTTTTGTAATAACAACATAAGACCTGCCTGCCTTCTTAGCAAATTTTTAAGACTACAATGCAACATTATTTATTATAGCACTGTGCTGTAGAGTGGATCTCTTGGTCATGTTGTGCAGCCAAAACTTCACACTTGGCTAGTACCTCCCTGTTTTATCCTCCCTACACTCTACCACTGAAAGCTTACAGATTTAGGCACCCAAACACATGTTTGTATATACATAGCCCGCCTGCCCCTTGTCTGATCATGGGAAGTGAACTTCCTTAACTGATTTTTATGTTTTATTTTACAAATGTCCATGTTTTATAATAGTGATTTACACTTTGTATTGTATAAAATAAATACCATTTTTAAGTACACTGGAATTCATAAAAGAAGTCTTCAAAGAATAATGGCTGAAATATCTCCAGTAGGGAGCTTATTTCTGTTATCCAATCCTTTCAATAAATGCTGCCGGTGTTATAGACAAATTTGATCTTCTTTGGAATGTGCTGTCCATTGCTTTTCTGTTTCTGTTACAGTAGCTACAAATAGTCATTTAAGGATGTCCTTATCTAAATTCCTGCCAATAAGGACCAATCGATTTGTCCTCTCCGTGTCACCTTTCCAGCTCACTGGAGGCTCTTCCAGGTCAAAGAGTTCATGGACACCTAGGACAATCACTTGGTTGTCTGTGACTGACACCAGCCCCTTCAGCCCTACGACCTGCATGCAGTGACTGTCCTTGTTTCTCACATTCTTCTCCCACTGTAGATTCTGAATAAATACATTTAGACTTCCTTCCTTTCCATTTCTGGGTACTTCAAATGTGATTATAACAATACTCCGATTAAGGTGAGGTTGTGCCGTGGACGTATGTTGAAGTTTTTCCTGAAAACTGATTCCAGAAAGACTAGAAAAGGCATGAAGATCTAGTATGTCAGCGAGATCAACTCTGGATCTTTGTGTTTCCAAATTTTTTCCCAGTCCATTTGCTGATCTAATAATTGTTCTTAATTTTTTAAAAAACTCATCTTGTGAAGTCAAGTCTGTTTTATTGATGAGGATGATACCTGCCAAAGCAACTTGCCCAGTAACTTTACTGGTGAGGCCATCTGGTTTTTCTTCTGCTAAATGTTTTTTTTTTTCTTTCAGAACCAGGGATCAAACTCAGGACCTTGCACTTGTCAGGTGCCCCTGAGCTATCTCCCTGGCCCTCTTCTGCTAAATGTTTTAATCCTTACTTAGAATCTACAACAGTTATGATACCATCAAGATAAATATCACTCCCTAGTTCAGCATCAGCCCAAAATACAGAAGCCCCAGCACCATGATCTGCTAACCCAGGGGTCTCTCACAGTATGTAATCAAATTCCCCTTCTTCTGCATTGAATTCTCAATAGCCCTAAGGGCACTGTCCTTCACTGAATAGCAGAGTCAACCATTTCCAAGTTCCAGTCACTCTTCATAGAGTTCGACACCTTGACTCACAGCTAAGGATTTCTCCAGTGCACTTACTTCACCAAAATCATCTAAAATAAGTGCTATTCATTTACAATATTGCTCTGTTAAAATGTAGTTCAGTAGCACTGTTTTCCCAGCACCTAAATACCTGGTGATGATTGTGACTGTGATCTTGGCGCTGGGGACAAGCTATTGCTCATCCTCTCTTTGCTTGTCCCAATGGGAACCAACTCAGGACTGTCCTCCTCTGCTGGCACCTGGTCCTCATCTCCAGTTACAAGAGTGGCAATATTCTGACCCAAAGCACACCTCGCCCTCAAGCACAAGTGCTAGGACCAGAGCACTGTGTGTTCCTTAACTGATTTTTAAAAAAAATAGAACTCACATCAAAGTAAAGAAAAGCCCGCTTTTAGTTGTTCTGAAATTTACAAAAGGTATTGGCTTTGTATTTCCTTACAAAATCCTTTTCTTTGTGCCCTGTTATTTTACTCATGTTTATCTATCCACTTACAAAAATTACACAATAGGAAAAAAAGCCTTATTTGACAGTTTTTGATATTTATAGTGCTTTCAGAAAGGGCCTGGAGATTCAATTAAGTTTATTAAATGCAACATTTTACAAGCAATCTAATAAAGACCTGAAAGCACAATACAAATGAGGAGCATTTGTAAAAAGCAGCATTTTAAACTTATGGTGTGAGAAGACCAGAGGCGGAACTATTGCTTTAATTTCTTCCCACTTTGGGTGAGTGGGGGTTGGGGCTGGGTGCTAACAGTGACCAGGCAGGACAGAAGGAAAACTCTCCACGGGGGACCCTGAGGGGTTATGTCAGTTGTTGCTTCTTTAAAAGGTTCCTCTCATTTTCCCTGCTTGTTTCTCTTGGCTCTCAAAACACCTCCTGAGGAAAAATTGGAAGTGAGATTCATTTGGAAGGCATAGTCCAAAACAGGAAGCGGGTCCCTATTAAAAGGCCCAGTGACCTGAGGTGTGGGTCCCCTCCTTCTCCTCTAACTCAGTTCTCCCACCTAGGGCTGGTGACCAGTTTAGAGCCGCAGGCACCTGGTTTCAGTCAGGCTTCTGTTGCAGGAGAAGAGAGGGGAGTAAAGATTCAGGAGACAGAGTCTGGCTGGCTGTCCATGCCTGGTGAGTACTGGGTAGCTCTAAGACATAGTGGCTTCTTTCTGGCTCTGCTCTTGAATTTTCATGACACAAAGTCTCGAAAAAGATCTCGGTGAGAAAACTGCTGGGTGATTTGATAGTTCATCCCATGGCAATTTGAGAATCAATATTCCTGACTGGTGAGCTGATAAGAGATATAATAATAAACTCTATGCAGCTGAATGTTTCAATAACAAGGGTGGTTGCCACCCTGGGGAGTGTGTGAAGCTGCCTGAAATTTTTGGAAACTGCTTCTCTTTTGTGCAAAGTCAAAGGCTGTAAAAGAATACAAACACAAGACAGTTTCCATAAAAAAACAAAAACAGTGGTAACATAGTAGTAACTTCCCCAAATAAATTGATTACCATTGAACCTACTCTGGGGAATGATGGGATCTTCCAGGAAGAGGTGGATAAGCCCGTGGACTGGATCTCACCATCATCAGTTGAGAGCTCTCGGCAACAGCTTCATCTCCTGGCCCTAATTTCCTCCTTAGGAGGCTAACTGAGGTACAAGGCTCCTCATTATTATGAGCTATAACAATGGCATGAAAAAAAGTTTGCAAAGTGCTTTCTTCAGTGTCTTTGACCAGAAGTATGAATAATAATTACAAACATTTTCTTTCCCTCACATAGTAGCATTCAGGTGGAGGGACATCCTGTTTTTGCTACTTTGTCCTAACTTCCAGCCTACCTCAGCATACAATATTTCAATGAACAACTGACTTTACTGTGTAGAAATGGATTGGTCAAGTGCATAAAACTCATTCTCACTTATTAATTTATTATGGTTTTCTTGGTGGCCTCGGGGTCTGTACTGCAGGCCTCACACAGGCTCGGCAGTGCTCTACTACCTCACTATACCCTAACCCATCATTTATTGACTGAATTGCTCCTCAAGTTTGTGGTTCAATCAAGATATATATATATATATATATATATATATATATATATATATATATATATAATTTTCCCCCTACCAGGTTGTTTTAAAAAGGGACATGGGGCCAGTGAGATAGCTCAGCAGTCTAAAGAGCCTACTTAGGCAAGTTTAGGCAACCGCAGGGACCCCAGTTCAATTCCCGGCATCACATGCTGCACCAGCCCTACCCCAGGACAGGCTGGGCTGGCCATAATATAAGAAAGAAAGAAAGAGAGAGAGAGAGAGAGAGAGAGAGAGAGAGAGAGAGTTTTAAAAGAAGGGGACATGAAAAGGGGCACTCTGGGAGAGTGGTCATAGCTGGTACAAGCTGCAGTACATGAAGTCCTGGCTTTCTTCAGAGGTGCAGCTATCCAGACCAAGCTCCTGGACATGGGCTCACTGCAGTGACCCCTGTAGAAGGCATAGGCTCTGAAATGCAGACAGCTTCAAGATTCTGCAAATAGCCTCATTTTGGGCTGGAGAGATAGCTCAGTGGCATAAGTACCTGCCTGGCAAGTGCAAGGTTTGGAGGTGTTTGATCCCTGGTACCACATACTGTGCCGGTCCCAAAAGTGGGCGTGGAGGCACACATCTGCAATCCCAGCATTGGGAAGACTGAAAACAGGAGGATCATTACAAGTCCAAGCTGCTGCATAGTGGGACCCTGTACCAAAAACAAGCAACTACAAAACCCCACTTTGCCACACTAAAAAGCTTTAGTGCCATCCTGCCTCCTGATGAGGTCTCATCAGTGTTACCCTAGTGTGTCCTGAGCCACACTGTCCACTGCAGCACTGCCACAGCCTCAGTCCCTTAACACCTCTAACCCGCTGGTCTTTCTCACACTAGCATGGCTCCTTCCCAATGTATCTTCCCTCCTTTATAGTTTTGACAGATTTTTTTTTTTTTTAAACCTAATCCCATCTACTCTCCACTCAAAACACTTCAAACTCCTCAGTTTAATAACACATAATTTTGACTCTGGTCACCAGCATCCCTCTGCAGCTGTAATGGTCAACACATTAGAGTTTTCTCAGAGGGAAGATGCCTGAGCTTTGTGGTCTCATGGAAATCAGCTCAGGAGGAGCTCCCCAGATTTGCGTGGCTTCCTGAGTGTGAGCTCTTGCACACACTTTTGTTTTGTTTTCCTCTGATGTCCTCTCCTTACCCAGTTTATTCTAAGGAATTTCAAATTTGAGTTTAAGCATCACTTCTAACAAATTTCAAAACCTTCCCATCTGCAAATGTACATCCAGTGTGTGCCCTGAATGATGGATATGGTGTAAAAACTCATCACTTTGTACTGTATTTGCTCACAGATCTCGTGTATTTCTTTCAACAAGCTCTGAATTCTCTGCAAACCAGGACTGTACTATATTTTTTCTTTCTTTTTTTTTTTTTTTTCATTTATGTGTTTTGTACAGGGTCTCACTAAACAACTCAGACTCCTAGTGATCCTTCTGCTTTCAGCCTCCCCAGTGCTGAGATTACAGGCATGTGCCACCACTTCCAGACCCCATTGCCTGTGGGGCCAGCATGGAATGGGAGATGGGATCAAACCTGGTCCCTGTGCTTGCTAAAGCAGGTGCTCAGCCCACTGAGCTATCTTGCCAGCCCTCAGGACAGCACTTTTTAACTTTGTATCCCAAGCATGTAGCATATAGCCAGGCACACAGCAGTGAAAGGATGGATGAAATTATCAGTCTGGATGAGACAGTAGAATATCTTAAAGGTTGTGACAACTTTGGGCTTGAGGATGATCCACGAAGTCTACATGATTATGCAAAAAACATAACAATGTATTTTCTCTCAAATATTGTTGATAGATTTTGTTTTTACTAAAAAAATAGGGGCGCGGCGGGATGGCTCAGTGGTCTAAGGCCCCTGCTTGGGAAAGCTTGGGTGGCTTCAGGGACCACGGTTTGATCCCCAGCACCACATGCTATGCCAGCCCCGCCCTTGGGGCAGGCTGAGCTGGCCATAAAAATGAGTGAATAAACAAATAAAGGTTCTGAAACAAGAAAAAAAAAATTAAAAAAAATATATATATATAAATATATTTTTTGGCTTTCTACAAGTCCACTCTTCAATAGTTGAAAAATTTTTGTTTGAAACTTCTCAAAAAGCCTCAAAGAAATTCCTTTTTCTCTTGAGCACTTCTAGGCCATAAAAAAGGTTTAAAGAAAGCACACTTAAGGAACTGAGGCTACTAAAGGTAAATGGAAATGTGCTATCTGCCTGTCACTGGATGGATTTGGGGTGCCGGCAGCTACAGAATCTCAGCATTAGAAGGCCCTTTGATGGTGTTGAAGAGAGAGGAACTTACTCTGCAGTCCCCTTTCTGTGTCTGCTTCTAAGAACCGGAATGACAGACAGCACTATCCCCACAGAGGGAAGAGGGATGTGCACACACAGCAAGTCTGGATTCCAAGCTGCTTTCTTTCAACCAAGCACTGTGGTCAACAGAAGCATAACACACCTGTGGTGGTGCAGGCCCGGCCCTTTCCACCAGGGATCTTGGAAAGGGCATCTTTTAAACCCCAGGTGAACCTCAACCCTCATAACAACTTCCCAGCTTTTGGAAGCCCTGGTTCCCAGGAATGGCCTGGGCCAAGCATCCTTTTCTCCACCAATGGCCCAATGGGTCAGCTCAGTCTGCCCCAACAATGGCTGCATCTGCGCAATCCATGGCTCCTTAGAGCAAAAGCACAAGGAGTGCAGCAATTAAGGTCTTCATTCTAGGGCCTGAGAGTCATTTACCCTCCCAGAGCCTTTGTTTTCACGTTTGGAGATTAGCATTTATACTTTGGTATTGTATGCCTGGTATAGAACAAGTAGTCAGTAAGAAGTTACCATTATTATTATCTATTTATGGTAGTTTAGACTAACATCAGCTTATTAAAATTCCAACTCACACGATACCTAGGCAAATAGCTTTTCCTAGACTCTAAAAATGACAAAAAGTGAAAGCATCAGTGAGTGACTAGTGATGCAGCACCCTGCCACCCTGCTTGGGGCAGGTAAGTGGGGCCTCAGGGTACGTTCCATTCACGGTGCCATTTTTTCTCAGTGTTGTAAGACTGAAGCCCTTAGGAAACAGGAAGCAGGAAGCTGGTGTTCACAGTTCCCCTCCCTGGGAGTTACCTCAAGAGCATGGGTGGCCTCTTCACTGACCAAGCAAATGAGATTCCCACCCTGGGTTATAGGGGCAGCAGGTAGCCTGTCCACTAGATTCTGTTGAACAGATTCTGTAAGTTTACTTGGAATCGCTTAACTGGGTGGCTGAGGGTAGTGTACAAAACCAGGAGCCTCAGGAAAGCAAAAGAGTAAAATACACAGAAAATTACTGGAAGTACTTGAAATGTGATTTACCTGTGGGCCAGTTCCGGGTTTTAAGTGAAAACCAAAAACGAGTTCAAGGTTCACAACTTTTTCCTCATTTTCTTCAGGTTCACCTCCTGAGTCCTAGAACAGAAAACCAAGTGTTATTTATTCTAAGTGGTGCTTTTACTTTGACGTCTTGTATAAATCAGATGGCTTCTTTTAAAATCTACTGTTTGCTGCTGGTTGTTCTGGATGAAGCTATAAGTTACAATTGCTTTAAATAAGAGAAAAGATAGAGGGCCAGGGAGATAGCTCAGCGGCATATGTGCCTGCCTGGCTGTTCTGGATGAAGCTATAAGTTACAATTGCTTTAAATAAGAGAAAAGATAGAGGGCCAGGGAGATAGCTCAGCGGCATATGTGCCTGCCTGGCAAGCCCTTTACCAAACGATTTAGCTCATACACTTCAGGCTGAATGTCACAGTCCTATGTTTTTCACAATGCATCTTACATCAGTTTTATTCTAGAAAAGCACTTCATGCCTGGAGATGCATTGTGGTATTTCAATTTGAGAGTTTCAGGACCCCTGAGATAGCAGTAAACTTTTCCCAAAGAGAATTCTGTGGCTCCAAGTGCATGCGTGGATGGAGGAAAGGGCTTGCCGATGGAAAACCATGCTTACTAGTACATGAGTAGAAGGTTTTTAAAAATTTTGTTTGGTCACTGCTAGGTATCAAATGTGGCCTTACAGATGCCAGACAAGAGCTCTATCACCAGCTATATTCCCAGTCCCTAGTAGCCTATGTACTAACAGCAAGGATATGCTGATCATATACCATAGATTTTCCAATTATATTTAGAATAATATGTTCAATATAGTAGTCCCTTCTTATCGATGGCTTTGCTACTCAGTTTCAATTACTTGCTAGTCTAGTTGTGGTCTGTGAATGTCAAGTGGAAAATTGCAGAGATAAATAATTCATAACTTTTAAATAACTTAAAATAATTGTTCTAATTTACTATTGCTTATTGCCATTAATCTCTTAACTGCACCTTGTCCAAAATTATAGGTATGTATGTATAGGGAAAAGATTCTATGTAGGGTTTGGCAGTAACCTCAGTTTCAGGCACCTGCAGGGGCTGCTAGAATGGATCCCCCAAAGATAAGGAAGGACTATCGAATAACAGTATATTACTCAAACAACAGACCTCCCACTTCCCAATGCAGGCCATAACCCAGAGCTCTAGTATGCAGATTCCTTCAGACACTTACATGTCCAAGAAAGATGCCTAGAGTGAGGTGGAAGGCCTGAGGGCCTCGCCGACACCACTGCCACTCACATCTCCTAGCCTCTAAGGTGTGATTTTCTCTTGTTCATTTTAATGAGAAAAAAGATAAAATAGCAATGAAACAGTCTCAAAACAAGTTAGTAGGATTGTTATAGTCATTAATACAGTGTATGTTGTTGTCTTCACAGTAGTTATTCAGAGGACAAGATGCAGACCTGATATCTTATCTAAAGAATATTAGTACAAACTTTTATTCTGAATGAACTAAGAGAAAGCTGTATATCTAGCCTAACTCTCTTGTGTATGCACATATATATTTTTCTTTCCATTTTCTTTTCAAAGTTTCTAATACTAGGAGAAAATATCATACCATGTCTTATAAGCAGATTGTAATTCAAAGATACAGTATTAATCATAAAACAAAAATTATAATTAAACAATATTCAGAAAATTAATCAACATGAATTTAAATTAAATATTAATTAATTAAAATTAAATTAAAGATTTCAAAACAATATTCCAAAATTCAAATCAGATTGTGAGTCCAACTTAGAGGAATGTTGTCTATCATATGTATAAATCTGTAATCAATTCAGAGTACTAATATAGTATTTTAATAGGTTAATATATACAAATATAGCAACTATGAAAAGTTTCCATGGTAGTAAAGAATTATTAAGAATAAAACATAAAATAGATACTGGAATGGCAAATATATGACTAGAACTTTTAACAGTTTGGGGATAGTATATCACACAAAGTTCTAGTATGTCGTGTACATGGACAGTGTCCATGACGCTTTCTGGTGGTCAGGTGTCACTTGTGGGACTGAGCTGCTGCTATTTCCTTGGTATCTACCCTGTAGACCCAGAGATGTAGTTGTTCTTATAATGAATACATTGTTAATATTTGAACATGTGGGAAACAACTTGGACACATCCTAGTCTTCAAAGGGGCTTTTATTGGCCAGATATGATTGAATTCTACTTCAAACAAGTTTCCGACATTGGCAAATGCAGGTGTGGATGTGGCAGGTGCATACGTCAATAAAAGCAGCAGACTTTCAGAAAGGAAACAAGCCTTACCTTAATTAGTGGTGGGAAGTGGAACAAGTTTAGGTAATCATGGGTTAGTTTCTCAATGGCTGACTGTAAAAAAATCACCATATTGTTAATGATTTGGTACTTGCAAGAGAAAACTAAAATTACTGGTTACATATAAAAGCATTCTTACATGGTTCATAGAACATATTGGGGGTGTTAATATCCATTACTGGTTGAGCATACACCTGACTGTCCAAAATGCTGTAGGTAGTTCTTACAGGAGAGGACAATTTAAAATTTATGAGAGTTTTGGTACCCATCAGATATTAGGAACTAGCATGTAGAGAACAAAAAGTGTCAACCTTCAAGAAGTAGATGCATTTTTTTTTTTTTTTTTTTGCTGGAGCCAAATGAAACTGCTGACACTTGGCCATGTAATCACCACTTATTCAGTCTTTCTCCCTCCACCTGGCTCCATGCAAGAGCTGGTGGGCTCAGGGGAGAAGGGAGCCACAGCCAGGCTTGGAGAGAGGAACAAGCACATGGGGAAGGATGGTGGGTCTGCTGCTCTGTTGCTTCATTTTCCAGTTTTATCATCTACTGTTAGGTTGAGACTCTTTGAGAATGTTCAGAGTGAGGCAGCGGACGATGAAGAATGTGTGCATGTGTGTGTGTGTGTGTGTGTGTGTGTGCACGCACACACGCAGACACACAGGAGACACTCCTGACAAGTACCAGGAGGGCTCCCCTTATATTTTTTACTTTTATTTATTGCGCTTCCCTGGCAAGCACAAGGGCCTAAGTTCAATCCCCAGTTCCACAAAAAAACACAAACACAAAAACAATAGCAAAAATAATAATAATTATTATTTTTTATATTATGGCTGGCTCAGCCTGCCCTGGGGGTGGGACTGGCACAGCATGTAGTGCTGGGGATCAAGCCGCGGTCCCTGCAGTTGCCTAAGCTTGCCTAAGCTGGTGTTTTAGACTGCTGAGCCACCTCACTGGCCCCGCAGCAAAAATTATTTAGGTATTTGGTACAGGGTCTCAGGATACAGCTCTGACTCGTAGTGATCCTCCTGTTTTCAGCCTCCCCAGCACTGAGATTATAGACAAGTGACACCAGGCCTGGACTTGGTGTCTAGTTCAGCCCACATGGGGGTGGGGCTGGCATGGCATCCACTAAGCTATCTCACCAGCTTTGATTTATTTAGTATAGGGTCTCCCTATATAGCTTAGATTCATAGTGATCCTCCTGTCTCAGCCTCCTCAATGCTGGAATTACAGACATGTGCCACTATACCCGGTTTTAGTAGCTGGCATAGCATGGCATGCATGGCACGTGGTACCGGGAATTGAACTCAGGTCCTCGCGCTTGTCAGGCAGGTGCTTCGACCTCTGAGCTATCTCCCCAGCCCCAGGAGGGCTCCTCTTGACTGGAGGTGTACGTGGTGCCCCATCTCCAAGGCCTTGCTCCTCCCTTCACCAGAGCCTCCTAATGGAACAATGACATTCTGCTCCTCTGTGTTCTCCTCCATTTCTCTCTTAACTGCTTATTCCCTCCTTGCCAGACTCTGTCTTTCCTTCAAGATCCAGTCCTCCACTCCATGGGCTTCCCCTTTCCATCTCCCACATGGATTGTGAATTCCCCTCTCTTCCACCTGCCTGTAGGAAACGGCATGTGTGAGCATGTCCTCTGGGACATAAATGCCTTAACGGAAGGCTAGTCCTCTGAAGCTTCACAGCCCAGTCTTACACTTAGTATGTACTCATGAATTCACTGAGCAACAAACAGAAAGCTTGGAATGTGGAGGGGCACACTAGTTACTCACACCAGGAAGGAATATTTCAATCACTTATGGTTTGGTGAGGCCTCACAGCTGGCCTCCCACCTCTCCTAACTACTCCATAAGGGATGTTGGTCCTTTTTTTGAAGACAGTAGAGGGAAGGTAAATCAACATATCCTATTTGGCATCTGTGTCAAATAGGGTACGACTTATAAAGTCTCCCTTTTGGAACTCAGAAATTTCTCTATACCAAGGAAAACAATTTTTCCCACAGAAGCCCATTTATGCGAATGCAGCTCCACAGGATGGAGGTGCCCACACACAGAAGTACTCTCTGCCAGTCTCTGGGGGTGTTTGTTCATGCATGAGTTTGCTTGCTTGTCTTGGAGGAAGGAAAAGTCCTGCTTCTCTGTCTTGGAGGTGGTCTCCGTGGTTCAGAGTCAAACCACTGTGCAAAGGCATCATAAAAATGCTTCTCACTGGGCTCTGGTAGCTGCGGAATGAGGTGGGGGGCTTTTCTTTGGACTTGGATGGGAAAAGTCCATCAGAAGATGGCTTCTCTGGAAAAGCCAGTATCAGTGGCTCTGAGGTAAGGGAAATTAGACGGCATGTTGGCAGAGCCTTGGTGAAGATGTGGTGTTGGACAGGAAGGTCTCTCTTTCTTTCTTTTTTTTTTTTAATTTTATTTATTTTTTTTTTTCTTGTTTCAGAACCTTTGTTTGTTTATTCACTCATTTTCATGGCCTGCTCAGCCCACCCCAAGGGCAGGGTTGGCGCAGCATGTGGTGCCGGGGATTGAACCACAGTCCCAGAAGCCGCCCAAGTTTTCCCAAGCAGGCGCTTTAGACCACTGAGCCATCCCGCTGGGCCCCTCTTTCTTTAAAATTATTCTCCCTCTGTATGTGCCTCCATCTACCTTACTGGGGAAGGAGCAGCTTGGGGAGCAAACTATACCACAGGTGCTCAGCAAAGATAGAATTTGTGGATGGGATGCCCTACCTTAAAATGAATGATGTGGCCTTTGGAGACAATGCCCATGTCTTTCAAGTCCTCTTCATCCAAGAGCAGTAGCCGCTTGCCCGTGATATTGTTGTCCTTGAACAGGCTTGCGTAGGAGCTCATCTCCACTGAGGAGTCGCCTGTTGGGGTGGGGAGAAGGCAGAAGGAGGTGAGGCTCCACCACGCCCCCAACAAAGTTGACTCCACGAGCAAGAATGTAACTGATGCCACTTGCCTTTTCTGACGAGCTGCTGAACCCAAAAATACTGTGAAGAGAGGACATACATGGATTGGAGGACTGACACATAGTGGCCATTCTTAATAGTAAAACAGTTGTCAGTATGTTACATGTCCCTAATTCCTGGCTCAGCCACAAAGAGAAGATGAAGAGTTTTCTCTTTGTAGTTTTAAAACTCAAGCTTTCAAATTGGAGCTCTTTCTTTGGAGGCTGTAGACAGTTGATGGGTTTCCTTAGGGAAAATTTTAAAATCTTTTCAAGATGGTTCTTATAGTAACTTTCCCCCTTAAGTGCCAGTGGACCCTGGATTGCCCAGGGGCAGTGGCTTCAGGAACCATAGGGACTACAGAGCAGTGGACAGAAGGAGTTCCCTGTTTCAGGACTGTGGAACATGGTGGTCATGATGCAGCCACACGGCTTGGACAGGTACAGGCATGAGGTTGCCTGTCTTTGGATGTCACTTAGTTTGTGCTCATGGTGGCCTCTATGCTGGGTGAAGCCACGTAGACAGGTGGCTGGGCTCAGGCTCTCTCTCTGGGGAACCCATGACCTCAGAATTTTATTTAAATGCCCTGGAAGCCACTCTACTTCAGAGCAAAAACTAAAAGTAACTATTAGAATGCACTGATTTTAAAATAATTTCTTTTCAAAGGAGAGTCAACTTTTTGGCAGGGGATAAAGGGACTGTGCACATGCGTGGGAATAAAAGAGAACTTAAGTCCTCTTTCCATGGTAGGCAGGGCTGGCAGCAAAGTTGGGATTACTGGGGATCAGTGAATGGGAAGAAACAGGCAACTGGCGCCAGGTTTCTCGCTCTGCAGAAGCCAAAGAGGTTTTCCACCACAAGAGTACAAAGGGCAGAGAGGGGAATGCCCTGGCTCCCAGACCCATTTGTGTTAAATAAACCAACCTTCACAAGAGTTTCTAGTAGAGAATCTGTTCCCTGGGGTGGGGTCCACCCCTGCTCAGCTAGTGTTCCTTTTTGATTTCCTTCTTCACTTAATGATACCCTTGAGCCTATAAATTGGACCTGGACAGGCATAAGTCCCTGTGGTCTCTGATCAGGAGTTCTGATGCCTGTTTTATCACTAAGGAAACAGACATGGAGATGTAACAGGCTAAGGAGGAGCATTGTTTATCAAGGTGAATGTTGTTTTACCCAGACTACGGAGTGTTAAGACTCTTTTGGAACTCAATTATCTATGTAGCCAAATGGAACTCCTCTGGCTACAGCAGGATATCTGGGAGCAGTGTGTCCACCCCTCCTGCCAGACGTGGTGCCATTACACTGTGAACAGGCGTAAGTGGGACTGATGCACCTTGCAGGCAGCCCAGCCTGGCACTGCCTCTAGCATATTCTTCTTTACCATGGCTCAGTCCATGCCACGGTTTTATTTATTTATTTATTTATTTATTTATTTATTTATTTATTTATGTCTTTTTGAGACAGGGTCTCACTATGCAGCTCAGGCTGGCCTTGAGCTCACTTTTGTAGCCCAGGCTGGTCTCGAACTCACACCAATCCTCCTGCCTCAGTCTCCCGAGTGCTGGGATTACAGGCGTGTGCCACCACGCCCGACTCATGCCACGGTTTTAGGAAAATATAAGATCAACTTATTTTTTCAAGATTGTTCGTTTGCTTTCCTAGGCTACTTGATTTGGTTTTGTCTTTGCTATTTTTTGCATGTTCTGGAGCATTTTAGAACCAACAGGAAGGTGAGTTTCTTTTACAAGTTTACATACCTCCACTGCTGTTGCATTTGCAATCATTATTGAAACCAGAAAATAGTGAAATTTGTCAACTTCGGTTAGTTTGACTTGCCTAAGACCCAAATCCTCCTAGCTGCACTTTAAGCTTGTACACGAATGTCTGAAATACCTGCCCAGGCTCAATGAGGCATCAACAGAAGCAGCTTACCACGTCGTCTTCAGTCCACGCACTAATCTCAAAGGAAGGCAGCAGCTGCGTGGGAGATACGAATGAAATGAAAAACAAAGCAATATTATCGCTGTCATTTTGGTTTATCCTCTGGGGTCCCTCAGCTCCCAAGCACTGCTCTGGCTTGGTTCTTCTTGTAGGTTGAAAGAATGGAACAAACTTCCCTAGCACTAAGAAGTTCTTTCTTTCTTTCTTTCTTTCTTTCTTTCTTTCTTTCTTTCTTTCTTTCTTTCTTTCTTTCTTTCTTTTCTTTCTTTCTTTCTTGTTTCAGAATCTTTATTTGTTTATTCACTCATTTTTATGGCCGGCTCAGCTTGCCCCGACGGCAGGGCTGGCGCAGCATGTGGTGCCGGGGATCGAACCGCGGTCCCTGAAGCCGCCCAAGCTTTCCCAAGAAGGCGCTTTAGACCACTGAGCCATCCCGCTGGGCCCCTAAGAAGTTCTTAAGTGCTCCAAAGATTTTGATTCCAGAGGCCAACAATGCACAGCTACTGCACTTTGTGAGCTGCTCCAGGCAGGGCTTTGCACAATTTGGTATTTTCTTCTCTCGGTCCTTGGCACACTAGGAATGGTCTTACATCCCATAATAGGGCTGTGGAAATCAGGGGATTTCTGACATTATCCAGGTACCACAGCTTTCTTCAGCATTCTCAGCCCATCATAACAAGTTCATTTATCAATGAAAATTCTAAACCAACCCCTTGGTAAGTGGACAATTTATTACGCCTCTCTTTTCACAAGGGGATTTCTAAGTGTTTAAATGTCTCACTTGCAGGATATTTGTAAAACCCAGTTCGGGGATCCACAAAGGAAGCACAACACATGGACCTGGAACTGTCCTAAGAAACCCAGGTGTAGTCACGCTAACACAGCCTGAAATGCCTCCCTGCCAGGAGCGCCAGCAGGAACGCGGAGCCTCTGCAGAGCGCACAGCCTGCCTATCTGCACAACCAACAAGCTCCTCACCTCACTGGATGCCCCATGGCCAAAGGCTGAATGATACATGCCTACAATTTTTGAAAAAGACTGTGTTTTAAAACTAAAATTAGAGTTTGATAAAGTCATTAGCTTTGACTAACTTCTTAGGTTGCTAAAATGTTTGGGTCACATATAGCATGTTAAAGTATCAGCCAATTGGTATCATCTGTTACCATTGCTTTTTGGCAGGTAATTTGAAAAAGGGGAATTTGATGGATTTTATTATTAATGTAATGATCACAGAGTTTGTCTAATTTGGAAGTATTTATTTTATAGTCACATATTCAAAACTCTGCTAGGAAATACAACACCTACAGGGAGCTCTTATTTATTTATTTATTTATTTTTTTTATTACTTTTTTTTTTAAAATTTTATTATTTTTTTCTTGTTTCAGAACTTTTGTTTGTTTGTTTATTTATTTTTATGGCCGGCTCAGCCTGCCCTGAGGACAGGGCTGGCGCAGCATGTGGTGCCGGGGATTGAACTGCAGTCCCTGCAGCCGCCCAAGCTTTCCTAAGCAGGTGCTTTAGACCACTGAGCCATCTTGCCGGGCCCCTATTTATTTATTTTGAATGTATATCTGTATTACTTCTTCAGATGAAAATGTTATTAGTGACATATTTTTTAATTTTAATTTTTATTACTTTTAATGAGAGATAACAATATGAGAGTTTCAAAACATGTTAGTAGCACATTCCCAATAGTTGAGACACTGCATACTATTGTCCTCACAAATGTTATACAGAACACAGGGTGCAGATGTGACAAATTTTCTAATCGATATTGGTTCTGGAAAAAAAAAAGAAGAGAAGAAAAAGTTTTCTTCTCTTTGAACTAGGAGGAAGTAATTGTATACATAGTCCAATGTTTCATAATTGCAGTGGGTTACCAGTGAAACTGGCAATGTTGAAGGCTGTTGATTAAGCCTCTTACAGCTTGTCATACTAATATAGCTCTGAGTTTTATGCCTCATAATTAAGCTTTTCTGCTGGGTGATTAAGTGTAAGGTAAAGCAAAACCTGTCTAACAAAACTTACATCATTTGTCTTTCCAGGGTCAAATCTCCTCAGGATTAACTTTGGAACCATATGCAGTGCTTTGTAGAACTGTTGTCAGTGTCAGCCATCGGGACAAGTCACGGCCAATGCTTGACCAGTTTGCTCTCTGTGAAAGCCTGAGAGAACATTTTCTCCCCGGGTAACTCTCCCTAGGAACACTATACTTCACTTATCCCTTTCTTTTGAGGTCCCATAATCTCCTTGACCAGAAAGTTTGGGAAACCCCTGAGTTATAGGATGTTACTGCACAGGTTCTCTTCTGTCCTGAGTCCTCAAGGGAGCTTTTAATAGAACTGAGAAACAGGTGTGGACTATACACAGGGAGCACAAAACAGCCTTCATCATTGTTTATGCAGTGTCTGGCATATACTATCTGCTATATTTTTGTTGAACCACTTTGTAGAATGAAAACTTGAAGGATACACGCATGGATATGCTAACTTCTTTGGCCAAGTTCAGTGGGTATGGGAATACAAAGCCTGATGTATTTACAGAGCATTCCAGAACATTCCAGCATGGAGATGTGGGCAGTGTAGGGGCTTGAGCTGGGTACTGCAGGGCTAGAAGAGGTGATGCCAGGTGAAGGAAAGGAACAAGGCAAAGTACTGGCAATGGTGGGAGAAGGAAGGTGAGGGAGCAGATGGATGTGGCGTGTTCGTCTCACTGGAGCCAGGACTCTGAGCTCACATTGCAGGAAGAAGAGGAAATGAAGTAGACTTAGGGATGGAGTTGTCCCTAGTTTTTAAAAAATTCTGCTAGTTAACATAAATGTGTAGAGTTTGAGTAGCAGTGTCAAATTGCAGGGATAGAAAGCATATGCCTAAATCAATACCATTCTGTGAGAACGCTAATAGCCCATGTGCCTCGATTCCCTCAGGACTGACCCCTCCTTCCTTGAGATGCCCAAGGTACGTAGGAATCATCCAACACACACACCTGCTTTAACAATGTGGTGAGAGGAAATACTTGAGGAATTGAAGCTAAAGCTGAACTTGATCAAAGAAAATACATGACAAGTTTTATTTCCTCATAGGGAAGCTGGATACAGCTGCAGAAACATGACATGCCCTTCTCCCATCACAGGCAAAAATGTGAAATGAGGAACTTTTTGATTAGTTCAAGAAACACCAGACTGCATTACAGAAATATTTCCCTGCACCAGGCCTGACTTTTATAGGAAATGGGGTGCGGATGGTGTTTTGACTTTTATATGATTTCCAAATGTTGCGCCAAACAAAATTGAGAAACAAGTTTTTCTGGAATAGAATAAAGGCAACAAATGAAACCAACATCCTCGGCTTTAATGTCAGAAGGAGAGAAGAGATCTTGCACTCTGTGCATAGGCCATCAACATGACACTAAGGGAAAGACACTGGACTCAATCTGATACTCACTCCTGTAGGACTCCCTGCATGGTGCTTATAAAGATCAGTGAAAAGAAGGCTGGAGCCGGGCACTGCTACAAGACGGTTTGGATTTGGCAAGACAGGGATAAGCGTTAATGATCTCCAGCCACAGAGTGGCTTGCCATTTCTTTTATGTTTCTGTGCCTTGTTAACATATCACTGTATCCACTGTAGGATGAGTTCTAAGCCTTTCTGTCTTTCTTTGGGAATAAAACAAAATCTCTCATGACTGCCCCATCACTTTACAAATTTGTTATTTACCCTCCAACTGACTTCAGGAAAGAAAAGGTAACACTCACGTGTATGTGCATGACAAAGATTTCTTCAAAGGATGTTGCAGGTTTAATCTAACAAAGATTTTTATATACACAGCAACACATAACAAAGCGATTTACTGTCAAAACGTTTATTGCAAAATGGAGTCTTAGAACAAAAGAAAGCAAAGAAAAGTTCACATCAAAATGAAATGTATGACACTAACTTGGATTTCTGAATACATTGTGGACTCTGTGCTGGAATATCAAATTCCATTATGAAGTCAGTAACTGAGTAGTCTTACCACACAGGAGTAAAATTTAATCTTCCATATGAACATTATACATGATACTTGGCATAGGACTTGCTCAGAATAACATTGCAACAGCATAACTGAAAGGTTTCTGTTTAAAAAAAATAAAGTGATAATGCCATCTATTCAAAGCTCACACCCAAAGAATACAAATATTTTCTACTATTTAACACAAAATTTTAAAAGTGCAAAAGTAGTCTGTGCAGTGTATTATATCTGATATTAAAACATACACTGTTCTGCACACAATATAAAAGAATTAATGTAGGTGCCTGAAGTTATAGTTCTGAAGTAAATAATCACATGCCAGAAAGTTCCTTGAAAGCAACAGGGCGCATATGAAGTCAGGCTCAGAAAACATGGCCATTCCCTAGTTTCCTGACAAACACACATTTTTCACCATAGAAATGGTACATCTAATGCTATTAGGCTCTACTAGATTAGAACAGACCAGAGTCTGTCTGGTGAGTCTTAAAATCTCAAAGGAAAACAGTGTTATCAAATGCATCAAGGTGCCTGATTATAGAAAGCTTATGCTCTATCATATCTGTGGTAAGGTGAGATGACTAATTTTACTAGGCTGCAACAAACACAGTGTAATGAAATTTTTTTAAAAAGAATATCAATATTTCACTAAGGTCAAGTTTTAAAGCTGTGCTTTTATAACACTCTTAGAAGTCAGTTTGAATCTCTCCTTCATCTTCACTCTAACCCCCCAATTTGTTTCATTTTGATGTGGATCAACCTTACGTACCTGAGCTTGTGTTAAGGTCTAACAAATCCATTGCATGTTTAAAAGATTCAATGGCTAAAAACCCAGGCCTCAATATTTCCAGAGCATCAAAAATTGTGTGCTCTGTGCCTCTACCCTAGCTCTTTATATAAAGTATTAGAAGGTGGTTTTAATTTAATAACACAGCTGTTAGCAAAGGGGGCTTTTAAATTAATCTCACTGCTTTGCAGAACTACAGCTACCACAGTGTGGGGCTTCTCTTTCTCTGCATTACAGGGGAAACTGCATCCAGTTTCAGAATTGTCCTCACTGGAGAGTGACATCCTCCTCCCAAGGTAAATACGGCTACTTCATGAAGTGGCCAGCAACACTCTCACAGGAGAAGAAGCCATCCTGGTGATCTGAGATAAAGGTGTAAACTTATAAAACTCAGACTATGCAGCTCTAGTTCTAAAAATATGTTTTGGTTTTGTTTTGGCTTGGGTAACTTTGGGGAGAAAAGCAGCGGTGGAACTTTAGAACTGCCAGGTGTAATGTTTCTCAGTGGAGTGGAGACGATAAGGTTAGTGGTACTGAGGATGGAACTCTTCACAAGGTGAGAATGTCCTTCACATGTAAGATGTTAGTCTTGGCTGCAGCCACTACATGCTGCCCTGCTCACTGTGACAACTGAAAAAGTGCCCAGCACCTCCAAATACTGTTAGGTGACAACAGTGGTCCAGTTGAGATGCCCTAGTAGGGTGTCTTCAAATTCTACATACTCAGCTTTCTGAGCAAAGAAAAAGATAAAAGTGCAGTAGTTTCTACTGTATAACTCATAATTACTGCCACAACTTGGCATTTCAATCCTCATTTTTTTTTTTTTTTTTTTTTTTTTATGGTACCGGGAATCAAACTCAAGACCTTGCACTTGCCAGAAAGACACTGAGGCTGCTGAGCTATATCCCTGGTCCCATAATTCTCACTTTGAATTTCTAAAATTTTCAGTGTTTTTTTTTTTTCACTCTTCTCTTTTGAAATGTACATTTTTATTAGTCAAATAATTGGAACTACATTTAATTCTAATAATTTGCCATTTGAAAAACTAATGTGTAAAGTGAGTTAGAAAGTACACAATTATTATCATTAGAAATTCTGCATACAGCTAACAGACATTTTTTAAAATTAATAAAATTAATAGAATCTGAAATCTAAATAATCTTCACAGATAGGGTGAGAATATAAAATTCCGTTTGTGCTGATTTGGATTTTGGGGATGTCTAATGTTTTTCAAATTACTGCAAGGACACTGATTTGGAACAGAAAGTAAAAGAGCCAATGCCAAACATGTAATTCTAGGTGGCGAGCAAGTGCAAGCTCCCCACTGGAGCCAACTCTTCTGTATCCTAAATCCTTGTGATCTCTTCAGGGCAGAATATTGAGCTAGTAGCCTTTTTGAGGATACTGATGAGGAAAACAGTAGCAAGCAGATGAGGGAAACCTGACCTCAGTAATGACACACCCAGGTCTGGGGCCAGAGTTCTGTAGCCTTCCTCTTAAGGCTCTCTGTAGTTACTTTACTGCACCAAAACTTCCTTAGATGGGCTTATATGTAAATCATATGGATTTATACATAAATACTGCATAGCAAGTATGAGGTCTTGAGTTTGACTGTTGGATCAAAAAAGAAAAAAAGGAAGTACCTGTTATACATAAATATTAAGGTATCTATCTCATTCTGGCTAAATGTTCTAACCCTAAGCCTGATTAGTCTTAAGCAAGAGGCAAGACTCACATGCTGCCATAAAGTGCAAAGGCCTTGCCACTGGCCATGTCCTCCCATCTCCTTCATCTTTGCTTCAGTGTGACCAACAATGGGGCCTTTCTGCACCACACCAAAAGTGTCCACACTCCCCCTACGGCTGCCTCATCTTTCCCTGCTTCACAAGCACTTAGTGGATATTAACATACTTGACGAGGCCCTGTGCTTACTGCCGAACTTTCACTAACATGAAAGCTCTAGCATGTAAGCCCCATGAGTGCAAAGATTTTCATGTAGCTATACCTAGAACAGTACTAGCATAGTGAGCACCAGCTGAATGAATGACCTTAGCTCTGCCTAGAAGATATGTAAGAGACTTCCACTTTCCTCCTCAGAGCCTCTGGTCAGGACCTGCTGGGAAGCTGCGAGTGGAATTTGCTCCATCTGCTCCTCTGTACTATTTTTTCTGCTTGAGTGGCTGCCTAAAGCCAGGCAGTGCTTCTTTCTGAGCACAGGTTGCCCGTGTCTGTGCGCATGCATGTGGATCTAAGCATGCAGCTGGAGCAGAAAGCAGAATACCTAGAAGGGGGACCCATCTTCTAGGGCAAAGGTTTACAGGCTCATGTGTTTATTCAGTCTGCAGGTGGTAGCCTGCAGCACCTCACACCAGGTGCACCTGGTCAGGGCTCACCATTTCCTTTTTTTTTGTCTTTTTGAGACAGTGTCTCGCTATGCAGTTGAGGCCGGACTTGAGCTCACTTTCGTAGCCCAGGCTGGTCTCGAACTCGCACTGATCCTCCTGCCTCAGCCTCCCAAGTGCTGGGATTACAGGCGTGCGCCACCATGCCCGGCTAGGGCTCACCATTTCCAAAGAGCAACTGGATTAAAGTTATTTGTACAGCTTACATCCTAGTAAGTTTGCTTTACCTTTACTGAAACCTTTATTCTTTTAATTTCATTTTAGCCTAAGTATCACTTGAAATTGACAGTTCCATTTTTTAAAAGGGCATAGAAACCATGTATTTTTCAGTGTGTTCTCACTGGTACAATAACAGCTGACATTAACTGATCACTCCATGGGCCAGGTACTGTGCTAAGTTATTTCAAATTATTTCTTGTAATTCTCAAGACTGCACAGAAGCAGGTTACTGTTATTCCCATGTTAATGATGAACAGACAGAGTCATGGAGATTAAGACTGCACAGAGAAGGAGACGGTGCACAGAGAACCCAGACGGTGCTGCCAGTTATGTCTCCCCATCATTTTAGGGTGCTTTTCAGCTTCTAGCAGGGATTAGAAGCACATTATACTTCAAATTCCAAAACTTTTTTTCTGAGAAAATATACTTAAAGATGGTATTAGAAACACTGGTGATAATATCCCTTCTCCTTAATACTGCCATATAAAGAGCCATCAAAAGTATTTTAGTTTGAGTCAGATGACACTGCTTTCCAGTTAAGATTGAAAAGTCTTTGTTCTTTTGCCTTTTAAACTAATTGCCATTTTAAAAACTATGTCTTGTGGTTTAAAGAAGCTCTGACAAACACGTGATAGCACATTTGATAGAATATTCTGGGTAGCCAGGGCTTCAGAGCAGCACCTGTGTCTACTTTTCTGAAACACCAGCATCACCGAGCAGGGTTAAAAAAAGACAATTCTAGAAAGTTAAATCTGCTACGGAAAGGACCTTCACAGTGATCTTCTGCTCCAGTAAGGCTGATGTACCTTTCCTATTCTTTCTATAATACTTAATTTCCTTCTTAATACATGTATACCTACATTTAGAATCCACGATTATTATGCTTTTGTGGCCTTTGTGGAAAACAAAGAAAAAAACAAGCATGCAGCATGCCCTTATTAAGCCTGCAGAGACCGTGCCTCTCTGTGTGTAAAGTACAAGCTAAGCCTCAGGTGATGGTGTGGTGGTGGTAAGAAGCTTCCAGGGCTAATACTGGGATGCAAACTTGTGACTTCTGCTGTTTGCTTCAAATCAGTCTTCTTCCTTCAAATGTACTATTGAGGATACTTCCTGGGTTTTACTTTGTGAAGCTGTGCTATTTAGTATGAAAAAATTCTTGGCACTTAGGTTATTTCTGAAGAAGCACTCTGTTATAACCCTTTATCTCATGTTCTTGTGGCTGGATTTTGCAGTCACTATCAATCATTTCTGACATCATCATGTACTGTCTTAAGAAAAAATATAGTATATTACAGAAGAATCAAGTGTCAAAGAAGAATTAAGAATGAAAGCTGCTTGTTCAAAATGTAAGCTTTAACCAGCTGAATAAAGGTAATAAAGTCAAATACAAATTATAAAATAGTCATTGAGAAAAATGGAGAATATAATTAATTATTATATTGTATATAGAACAAGAAATTTCTATAATCAGGCACCCATAGGCTGATTCATAAATATACCTTTGGCTTAATCACTCTGCCCCACTTTTCTGTGAACAGAAATAAGTCAAAAGTAAATCACTGTCCTGTAAATATAACTGACCTAAAAATACAGTGCTTGGTTTTCTGCCTCCTAACTGCTCTTGTACAGACTGAGATAACAAGTTTCTTTTATTTTTCTGAACATTTTCCATTTTATTTGTTTGCTTTCTCTTTTCATTCACTATTATTATCCATGTCATTCTCCTCCTCACCATCACCATCGTCATCATCACCTTCTGACAAGTCAAAATCACTGAACCCCAAGGCCATGTTGACTTTCTTTCCCCTTCTCTTAGATGTGGTTTTGGAAGAATTCTGCTTGGCTTGCATGTTTATCTGCATCCCAGAATGCAGCACCGCTCCTGCTTTGTTCATTGAGAAGATATCCCCAAAGCCCATCAGCATCATGGCCTGCAGACCTGGGTTCATGCCATGGCCCTCCCCGTTACTTGCTGCTGTGATCTGACATGACATCTCTGCACTGTTTGATTCCTCTGTTTTAGATTCAAAGTAAGACTCCTCAGACATTCTTGCAGCAAGAGGCAAGAGAAGCTATCAAAGGGAAAGAAAGGACAGAAGTAAAAAGAGAATTAGAACCAATTTAAATAAGGGCAATAGATACCACAAAATTAGTTGGCACTGCACAGGAGATAAGTGATTAGTGAAATACATGAACACAGGGAATTATGAGTGAGAACTTATTTAAAGCAGATTTGGTGCTAGAGTATTTGCCATAGTTTATAAATGACAATAAATCTGATCCAAAAATCTGCAACACACTATTGCAAGCCAAATTCCAAATGGGCAAGAAGGTGCAAGTTTTAAGCTTAAAATCATCTTCAGAATTTTTCTTAAATTTTCCCCAATTTCAATTTCACATAGAAATATTTAGTTAACTTCTACTTTTTTTTTTAAAGAAAGAAGAAACAAAGCAGAGATTAAATCTCAAGTAAAAATTAAGAAACACTGTACCAAGGCAGAAAAGCTCAGAGGAAGCATAGAAACAGTTCAGGTATCAATACAGTTCTGCAGAAATTTGGGTGGCAAACAACACTGTAAAACTAGACTAGTATTCTGAATACACAACAAAAAACCAGTCTAGAATTTTGCTTCCATTTATTATTTATTAAAGCCAGATCTAACATAATAGCATTTAATCAAATTATGAAATAGTTCACTTGAGAATTTTAAATGGTTTCTTTTATACTTTAATATGTAAACACATGTGAAAACTGTGGGAAAGTATCAATTTAGATTGCTTCCTTTATCCCAGTATTAAGGTTTGTTTGCTTTTATAGAGCTCTTCCATAAAAGTTCTCTTTCTTACCGAGGTGACAGATACTTATTTTCTTATTTTATGTAATTATTTTGATCCGTCAGCCTAGTTTCATGAATATGTGGTTATATGCATTCTAGGGGTAAAAGTTGATATAAGAAATGTTACTGCCTCTTCTTTTGAGAAATAATTAACTTAAGGTGTATTTCTGATGTGGTTCACCATGGGTGAATTTATGATAATATAACAGAATCATCTTTATATTTGGGGCATAAAACTATCTAACAGGGCCAGCCAGATAGCTCAGCAGACTAAGGCATCTATTTAGGCAGGCACAGGGACTGGGGTTCGATCCCCGGTGTGCATATCGGCTCCAGTCCTGGGGCACTGAGATGGTGATTGAGACTGGGCATGGTGACGCACACCTATAATTCTAGCTAAAATTTTTTCTTTCTTTCTTTTCTTTTCCTTTCTTTCTTTCTTTCTTTCTTTCTTTCTTTCTTTCTTTCTTTCTTTCTTTCTTTCTCTTTCTTTCTTTTTTGGTAGTACCAGGGACTGAGCTTAGGACCTAGCACTTGCCAAGCACCAATTAAATTTTTAAACTGAAGTTGGAGCTGAATTTTTTTTTTTTTAACAACTCACTCTATTAGGAAAAGACCTCTGAAGTTATTAGTACAGCAACAATTTTATGTAATTTAACTAAGAAGTACCAGGTATAGAGAAGAAAAAACACTGGTTCTGATCCTTAAATACTGGGGACATGATTGTATTTTCCTTGCAGCAACTTTCTGGGCTTCATTTTCTATGGTTGCTTATTTAATTATTGCAGAGGTCATTATGCTACATACCACACCATTCTTAAAATTTTTACAACAAGCTACAATAACTCCATAAACATTATTCCTACTTATAGAGAATTCATCTTTTAAATATTTTTAACATTTTCATTTTAAGAAAGAAAAGCATCTGAAATAAAATCAAAACCCTAATTTTTAAGAAGTTACATAAATGTTAAACTTACATAATTACGATAGGGCAACATACAGAAAGCCTAAGCCTCCAGCCACTTTTTAGAAGATTCATTTTTATCTTTCAGTAATCTCACTTGAAGCCAGCTAGAAACTGAAGTGAGGATAAAAGAAAACACCTGCTTATAAAATACCTGAGCATAAACTTTGTTCCCCTCAGAAATGCCAGCTCTAGGCAGAGGAGACATTAAAAGCAAGTGCTATAAAAAAGAAAACTTAAGACCTTATAAAGTAAAAAAGGGAATAAAATCTCATTGAGCCTGTGCTTCATGCTGGCCATTGTTAGCTGTAGCCCTAACAGCAGCCCTTTACACAAAGTTTTCTGGAGTTAAAATGCAAGCACACAACCTACTGAGCCCTCACAGTGTTTTATTATTCATTATACAACTATGTTACCAATGAATAGCAAAAAATGTGTTCAAGGCAGCCCATAATTTCTTAGCAGAACTGATGACAATAAACCAAAGAAAGGTTCTAAAGCATAGTCTAATAGGTGGTTTAAAGTTTTTTCTTGTAATACATTTACAGTTAAGTCATGCAGTGCTTTATAGCATAAGATTTCAATGCATTTAAAAAAAACAAGAAACTTCTCAGACTTCCAAGGACATGCGATCAGGACAGGGGCCAACATGTTTCTACCCCTCAGAAGCCTGGGAGAAGCAGGGTTCCCATGCAGACCTAAAACAGCTTTTGCAGACAGCCTGTTGGCCACCAATCTGACCTGCACTGGAAACTGCACTATCCTCTGGAGAGACAACCTAGATTCACAGAATTTACAGATTGTCTATGACAGTCTTGGCAACTAAATTCTTACTTTGGAATTCCCTAGATAACCAGTCATTTTTTAAAAAAAATCAATCTGATAATGAACATTTAATTTCATTGTTTTCTCTTATAATAAGACTTTTAAAGAAACTCCTTTGGAAGTCCCCAAACTAAGGTTTTTTCCCTTTGGAAGAATTTAGTATGCATAATAAGTATTTTTAATCTACCATTAGTTGTAATTTTAAGTGTAAAATACTGCCCATTAAAAACCCTGAAAAAAACTCAATGATAAATTTAGATTTGATATCTAAAAATACACCTTTAAAATTGGAAGAATGCTTGAAATTTGATTCAATTTTAATGTATCATGTCAGCATGTAAACTCAAGATTAGTGTATAAATAGCTAAATCTTTAAAAAAAGAATTTTGATGTTCCTCTAACAAGACTTGGGGAAAAAAAAAAAAAAAAACCTTCTTAGATGTGGAACATACTGGAAACTTATTCAAAAAGAAATCTTTTCCCTCTCTTTTGCTATCCATAATCCTAACACCAAATTGAGTAAGAGATAGTGTGGCTTGTCATTTACATGTCCTCTGGCTGGCTCTGTTTTAGAAGGTAAACGTGGTAAGTTCTGACACATCAAGGGCTGTCTTGGAGCTATAGTTATTAATTACTGATGGACTAAAATGTTAATCAGCACTCAGGCACACGTTCTGGGAACCTAACAGATGGTGTGAAAATGCATAGGATTTTAGTTGATACACAAATGCACTGCAAGAATGAGAGCTTTTAAGGAAAAAGCCCAAAGTAGGGTGGGCTTTCTTTGCTACACTTTTGGCACAGTGGTCATTTATACTACTTGCTACAAAGGCAGGGAGAAGGCATGCCTGGCTGCCATGCTCAGCCAGTGAGCGGAAGTCCAATGAGTGAAGGCTACTCACCGGGGTGTTGGACTGCTCTGTCAGCTTCTGCTCCCACATCTTCAGCCGTCTTTCCCGTTCTTTGAGCTCTTGCTCTTTAAAGCTGAGATCACGCTCTAGCTTCTTTAGCCGTTCAAGCGTTGCCTCAATTTCACACCTGGGCAGGGATAATTGGGGTAAGTCTCAAACCCAATGAAACAACAGTGGGTGCTCAATGGTCCATCTAACAGCTAACCAGAATAAAGGACTAGTTAACACACACAGGCTTTGAAACTGACCAGGAAGATCCCACAGGGGTCCCTGGCCAGCAGGAACCTTTCAATCTTAACAATCAAGAGGTAGTTTCTAGTTTGGAACAAGCTTAAAGTACTTCAACAAAACATTGCTAAAGAGCCACGGGAGGGTAGCACAGCTATGGAGCTGGTATCCTGGGTTAGCTCTTTGGTACATGCTTATATTCACCTAGTTCTTCAGTTTGCAAAGCACTATTATGTAGTCTCTGATCTTATTTCCACAAAGACCTCCCCCCACAGATAATTTTGAATTATGGATGAGGACATGACATTCAAGTTAGGTGATGAATGTATCAGCAACAAGTGATTGAAATGGTACTTTAGCCTACTTAGGGGCCAAGTCAACCAGGAAATCAACTGATTAATCTCAGTTCCCTTGGTTACAAGGGATGGCAGTAGCATTATGCCAGGGACATACAACTTGCCTGGTCCAAAGAATTATGTGGACAGCTTGTTAAAAATAAGACACAACTCCTAAGGCCGTTCCTTAGAGTCATGGTTTAGTAGGCTATCCTGGTGGAGCCAGGAATTTCTGTTCTTTAATGAGTGAGCCCAGGTAGCTTTCACAGCTGGTCAAGTGTAGGACTGAACTGCTGGCCAGAGGAACCCTTAGGAGCTCTAAACATTTTTAAAAGAAGTTCCCTCCTTCTTCATTCAGGGCAATCAGCTTCACACCCGGAACAATACACCCAGTGGCAGAAACCTACCTATCACAGAAACTGGCATTGAGAAGATGGCTTTTCTTCTCACAGCTGCTATGATGTTAACGTATACATTTATGTTCTGAGAACATAAAGGAAGAGAACCTAAAGAAGTCTTATGTTGAGTTTCTGAAGAGTATGTAAGTAAGTATGTCACAGTAATGAAAGAAAAGTTAGTGGGCAGGGACTGAGGGAGACAGGAGGAAAGGCCAGAAAGGTATACAGAGAAAGAGAAGGAAGAGGCAGGAACTGATGGCCTGATCTGGCTTCTG
Source organism: Myocastor coypus (assembly GCA_004027025.1). Lineage (NCBI taxonomy): Eukaryota > Metazoa > Chordata > Mammalia > Rodentia > Myocastoridae > Myocastor > Myocastor coypus. The sequence continues at coordinate 29,615 of PVJA010025954.1, forward strand.
GGTGCCACTGAGTCAAATCTGCTTAACTGAGGTTGGGATCTTCAGTGTGGAAGAAAGAAATTCCCGGGTTTAATTTAATGAATATATGTAACCGAACTTTCTGTTTCCAGGGAAAATCTGAGTAAGTGAATGGCCTGTTCTAATGCTCTGACAGGTAAGAACTAAATGAATAAAAACAGGAAGGCTCCTAGCCTTAATTCGCGAAGTCCAACCCAGGGAACATCTACTGAGATGGGAATGGATTTGGGTCCAAGGCTTCACATCCCTGAAGAGTTCCTTAGAGAAAGGGAGGCAAAAGCAAGAATAAAATGCCCTGGTCTGTCACCCTTAAAATCAACACTGTCCCTGGGCCCGGCGGGATGGCTCAGTGGTCTAAAGCGCCTGCTTGGGAAAGCTTGGGTGGCTTCAGGGACTGCGGTTCGATCCCCGGCACCACATGCTGCGCCAGCTCTGCCCTCTGGGCGGGTTGAGCCGGCCACAAAAATGAGTGAATAAACAAACAAAGGTTCTGAAACAAGAAAAAATAAATAAATAAAATTAAAAAA
>PVJA010025955.1:0-18807 GCA_004027025.1 Myocastor coypus
AAAAGAAAAAAAAAAAGTAATGTGGATTTAGAAAGGTTAATGTTTAGTTGTTTGATCAATCTTATATACCTATATGTATTAATCTAAACTGATCCAATGATGAAAATATGTAATATAACCATTGTTAAATTTAAACAATAAAAGAATTGAAAAAAAAATAAAAAAATAAAATAAAATCTTTTTTAAAAAATTTAAAAAAATAAAAATAAAGGAGCTTACATTTAAAAAAAAAAAGTTGGAAGCAACTGAGAGTTATTTTAGGTAAACTAAGGAAACTGGTACATCTGTACAATGGAGTATATTAGCCAGCAATAAAAAGGTTTTATTCTTTTTTTTTTTTTTTTTTTTTTTTTTTTTTTTTTTTTTTTTTGTGGTGCCAAGGACTGAACCCAGGGCTTCTAGCTTGCTAGGCAAGCTTCCTACCGCTGAGCCAAATCCCCAGCCCCAGCCAGCAATAAAAAGAAATGAGCTATAAAGCAGGAATCTTCCTATACATGCTGTTAAGTGGAAGAAGCCAATCTAAAAGACTACATACTCTAGTCCAAATATAAGACATTCTGGAAAAGGCAAAACTGTAGAAACTTTAGAGTTAGCACTTGCCAGAGGTTTGGATGCAGAGCACAGAAAACTCTTATGGCAGTGAAATTTCATCCAAACTCATAGAATGGGCATTATGAGTAAACCCGGATGTAAACCATGGACCATTTGACAATTAAGTGTTAGTGTAGATTTGTTAATGTAACAAATGTATCTCTCTGAGAGATACAAAGTAGAAGAGGCTCTGTGTAAGTGAGAGGGTGGAGGAATATGAGAAATCTTTCTACTTCTCAAATTTTACTATGAATCTAAACTGCTCTAACAGTCTGTGAGAAATTTTAAAAATGTAAAATCCTGGCTATTTTCTATTATTTACTTATTTTTTTTCCTTTTTAACTGTGAATTGTTCCCTCATCCATGGAGGATTCACTGCATCTGAAACAATGGATAATACTGAACTCATGTTTTTTTCACTATATATACATGTCTCTGAAAATACTTGATTTATAAATGTAGCAGAGTTAGAAATTATAACAATGAAACTTTTTTTGTTTGTTTTTTGAGACAAAGCTTCACTATGCAATTCAGGCTGGTCTTGCCCAGCTTGGCCTCCAAGTCATAGCAATCTTCCTGCCTCAACCTCCCAAATGCTGGGATTATAGGCACAGACCACCATGCTTAGCTGAAACAAAATTATAATAAAATGGGGCCAGGAATATAGCTCAGTAGCTGAAGCACTTGCCTAGCAAGTGTAAGGTCCTAAGTTTGGTCCCTGGTACCAAAAGAAAAGAGACAGAATTACAATAAAATAAATTATAATAAAAACTGTGAATATGGTGTTTCTCTACTGCTCTCAAAACATCTCACCACACTTTGATCTTTCCACTTACAGAATGCCCTTTTTTTGGCATATCCAAATTGCCAGCATCCCTCCTCTTGTATTCTGTTGCCATGATTAAATAAAATAAGGATTACTTGCACATAAGCACTGCAGTTCTGAAACCAGATAATGGGATCCCTACAATGGGGCACTGTCTGCAGCATGCAGATCTGGATAAAAGCATGCCTTAAGTTCCACCAGGGCAGTGCAAGACTTCATCCTGCTATGCAGAGCCATACATACTTTAAAACTTGTGAGAGCCGGGCGTGGTGGTGCATGCCTATAATCCCAGCACTCTGGAGGCTGAGGCAGGAGGATCAGTGTGAGTTCAAGACCAGCCTGGGCTACAAAGTGAGCTCAAAGCCAGCCTGAACTGCACAGGGAGACCCTGTCTCAAAAAGACAAAAAAAAAAAAAACCTTGTGAGAATTTTCTATTTAATATTCTCAGATCTCGGGTGACTGTGGAAAGCAAAACCACAGAGAAGGGGGGACTACTAAAACTTTCTTCCCTTAAATAGTTAAACTAACATCCAGCACTTGAATATCCCATCCTAATCTCAGCAAGTAAGCACACTGGCTGCTCAAGTCAGTGCCCTGTACTCCCTGTGATTCTACCACTAAACTGCTTTCCTTGTGGTGCAGCTCCATCCCTACCATTCCGTGTGACCCTGGTGAGGCTGCGTGGCAAAGCCAGCTGATGGCTCTAGATGGGCACGCATGGGTGGCCCCCCCGCGCAATCACGGGCCAGGGCGGGCCTCTGCGTAGGAGTTAACATACTGATGCTCAGATCACTTTCTTCTTTGACCTGGAAGTATAAAAACAGAAGTCCCAAAGAATCAACAACCATCTCCTTTCCCTCTAGCTCCACACAAGCGTCATCTGCACAGAGGCAGTGCAGGGCATCTGCGCCTGCTCTGGAGTCTGAACAGACACAGCCAATGCCCTGGTTTGGTTTCTGCTGCAGCCAATATGAGTTTCTTTCCCTTACAGTTGATAGTTTCCAAACTCATACCCACAGTCTTCAGTACACGATGGATGAAGTTCTGGCTTTTCAGCTCTATGGCTAGTTCTTTCTATTCCAGGGCTCAAATTACACTTTGCATTCATACAAGTTTACAGATAATTGATAGTGTAAATTAGAATAAACTATGGTCTTGGCTATTTGCCTGTTTACTATTCCTGACACTCTTCAGAATCATTTTAACAAAAGCTCAGGTGAGATTTTTATCTGAATCATATTAATAAAATAATGAGGTGGTCTGACATCTTCAAACTTTTTATGTTACTTTTTGTAAAGGCTGTTATTTTCCTCCACCTATCTAGATTTGTTTCTACATTATTTGAGGATTGGATGTTCTAGTAAATCTAATTTGTTTTTCTTCTTTAAGATAATTAATTGTATTGACTATGATACAGTAAAGCTAATAGTGGTAGAAGGGGAAAAGGAAACATTATATCATGTACAGGTACAGTTCTCTATGATGAGCATGCAGTACTTACTTTTCAAGTAACCAATTTTCCTGCTCTCCCACACCGGCTAAAATCACTATAAGGGTAAATAATGCTGATAAGAGTATGCACCCTTGTCTTATTTCTAGTTTAAGGGCAATGTCTTTAGTGTCACATTATGTGTGTTAGTTTAAAGTGCTGCTCTTGCCTGGCAAGTGCAAGGCCTTGAGTTCAATCCCCAGCGCCGAAAAAACAAAAACAAACAAAGAACAACAACAACAAAATTAAGTAATAAAGTGCTGCTCTCATCAACTCAAGAAACATCTGCATACTCCTAGTTTACTTAAAAGTATTTCCCCCGAGTACTGGGAACTCAACCCCAAACAAGCTGTGGTTATGATCTTTCTGCCTCAGTTTCCCATGATGCTGAGATCACAGACAAGCACCACCACCCTCATCAAAGCTGTCTCTCTTACAGACATTGTTCATCTAACAGTTCACACAAGCTATTTTCAACAAGCATCCGTCATATTTTTTGCAGAAAAAATCAAAATGGTAGCTTCTTTCTTTGATGATTAAGAAGAAACTAAAAGCTACAACCCCAGATGGGTAGTTTCCTGCAACACAAATCTCACAAACCATTAATATTATAGCAATATCAGAAATATTTAAAGTCAAAGAGAAACCTACTACTCTAATAGAGCCACTTTTGAACATTCCTAATAACAAGCGAAACAAAATAAACACATCTAGCATAGGTAAGGTTGAGAAAGTGTATTAGGCATTGTGAAATATGGAAACACTCAACTGGGGAGGGGAACAAACGGGGGGGGGGGAGGTGGAAAATAAAGTGAGAAAAGAAAAAATGGAAACAACACTTTTGTAAAATGGAGAGAGGAGGAGGGATTGGAGGGCAGACAGGAGAATGGGGAAAAATCAAATTCTATAATGTACATGAACAAAGTCTCTATGATGAATGTGATCATTTTATAGATCTAAAAAGTACCAATACAATCTGAGTTTTTAAAATTCTAGTAACTTCACTAAGCAACCAAACAGATCACAGCAAGTGCTTTTCTGGATATAGGTAAGACTTTAAAACAGTGATGATTTTCTATAATTCTATGGTTATAAAGATTATCTGGATTATGTAGTGCTTCATCTTATTATAGGCCAAATTTATCCTAGTAGTTCTCTATGACACATATGTCTCATTTATCACCTAACTTGTCTTAAAATATGAAGTCCACAAAAGTCATTTAAGACATGCTATGTGAAATTCTACACAAACTCTCACTTCCTCCACAGGGCTGAGATGATTACTATTTCTAGAGGATTTCTGCCACTTCTACATAAGTAACATAACATTCTTATCAGCATAATGCTTGTTTATCAACCTGTCATAGTCTTCATAGAGAATATTAGTGAATATAACACAATGCATAAATATTTCTTTGTTCAAAGCCATTTACTATTTGCTTGCCATTTCATCCTTGCTATTGCTCTTCTGTTTTCAATCATTTCACATACAAGTATTTCAGCTCTTTAAAAATATCCATTATAGGGCCAGGCGTATGCCTGTCATCCCAGGCATCTCCGATCCTCCTGCCTCAGCCTCCCAAGTGCTGGGATTACAGGCATGCGCCACCACGCCCGGCTATTATCTATTCTTTATTTTGTTCTTTATTTATATTTTGGCTTTGTCATGGAAGAGAAATCATGAGCTATTTATTTTTCCTTTTTTTTTTTTGAGACAGGGTTTCACTATGCAGCTCAGGCTTGCCCTGAACTCACTTAGTAACTCAGTCAAGCCTTGAACTTGCAGCAAACCTTCTGCCTCAGCCTCCCAAGTGCTGGGATTGTAGCCCCACACCACCACACCTGGTGCTTTGTGTGGTACTTAAACTATACACAGTTTTAGAAAACACACTGAATACTGATTTTTTTTTTTTTTTTTTTTTTTTTTTTTTTGCCTTTTTGAGACAGGGTCTTGCTATGCAGTTCAGGCTGGCCTTGAGCTCACTTTTGTAGCCCAGGCTGGTCTCAAACTCACATCAATCCTCCTGCCTCAGCCTCTGGAGTGCTGGGATTACAGGCGTGCACCACCACACCTGGCTCTGATTTTTTTTTTTTTTTAAAGAGATCTCATAATTGCTTCATTTTGTTTTACCAACAGAAGATGACTTTCTTTTCTACATGCTAAGACTGTAAAGAAAAGCTATGTGATATTGGATTTGGGGATGTAGTTCAATGACAGCACTTGTCTAGCGTGAGTGAGGTCCTGAGTTCAGTCCTAGGATCCCAAAACAAAACTGCCCCTTGCAAGCTACACTACTTCACCCTCCTTTTAATTTCACAGCTTGTTCAAACCCATATCTGTCCAGTACCATTCAAGTTAATTTCCAGTCTAAATTTGGGTCCTGCTATCAGTTCATTGTCTTATCATTCTAACTTTCTCTGAGTCCCTCTTTTAGCTTGTTTTGACTTCCTCTGCTTATTAAAGGGCAGCAAACTCATGCAGAGCCTTAGTCTCTACACTGCTGTGATAGGAACATCCTATACACCTTACCTAGGCTTCCAAGGGGCCTCATTTGGATAAAGCATCTAACTTCTGAGTTACTAGTACTTCATGTTTTTCAAAGAGCTCTTACCTAGTCTCTGAGTCAAGCATCAACCATAACATACTATACATCAGGAAGATTTCTAAGAATTTTTTTAATAAGCAATAATCCATTTTTCAAACACAAATCAATGACAAGACAAAATCTGAAAACAAATCTCACCAGAACACAACTACCTCTTAGAACCACCTTCCTTGGACCTCAGAACCAAGTCTTTCTGGCCTCTGAACTGCAGGACTTACACCAGCAGCACCCATCAGTGGTGGTGAACCTCTGACATGTGCCACAGGGGGCTGTCTGTATCACTGGATGCTCTAACAGGCTTGCCATCACTGCCCTAGGTCATCAGGTCTCTGACTAAGAGTGAGACCATCTGCTTCCCCAGCTTTGAAACTTCCGGACCTGGACTGGAGAAAGATACACAAGAAGTTACACAGTCCCTGCTGTGGGACTGTGTCAGCTTCCATGACCATAAGAGTCAATTCTAACAAATCTCCTCTAAGTTTATACGTTTATTCACTATCCATTCACTCACCCACCCATCCATCCGTACAAATCTGACTATCACGGATTTTAGTATTGAGAGTTACAACAGATCCTGAAAATGCAGAAGCAACTTAGGAACTAAGGAACAGGAAGACAGAAAGAATGTGAAAGGGCAAGCTAGCATGGCGCACATGCTGTGACACACGCTAAGGATACTTCTACTGTGAGCTCAAAGACAAGAGCTGTGGCTCTCTCATCCCTCTCCCTTCCATCATGTAGACACCACAAGAAGGCCCTCCCCAGCCCTTCCACTCTGGACTCAGCCTCCAGAGCTGTAAGGAAGAAACCTCTGCTCTCTGTCAATTACCCAGTGTCAGGTATTTTGCTGTATAAGCACATAAAGAATGAGATACCAAGTTCCACGAGTCTCTATCCCTGTGCCTCTAAAAAAAAAGGGGGGGGGGACATGAGTGGCCCCTCTAGCTCTGCCTGGCACCAGCCTACTGCCTGGCACCTGATGCATGCTCAAATCCCCACTGGACCCTGGGACTCAGCCACGGCTCGCAGAGTTCACATGTCTGCAAGAGCGATGGCAGAGTGTGATAGTCCTATCTTTAAGACGGTAACTTAATATGTGGTGACCAGCTATCCCTGTCCTTTCAAACAAACCTTCCCTCCTCCTCATCTACATGCCCAGACACATAGAGAAGGTGATACCACACTCAGACTGTGCCAGGCCTTGTTCCAGTCACTTAATCTGTTACATCAGGTACACATCCTATCTGAAATCCCAGGTCTGCATCCTGAGCTTGCCACTCTGTGTCACCAGCCTCACTCTTTTAGCCTTTGGCCCTTTGCTGAAGCAAAAAGTTAGCTCCACTGTGTTTCAACAAATAATCCAAATACCACATAGTCCCCCACCACTCCCATACCAGAAGCCAGCAAACATACCTGAAAAGGCCAAACCTACCCACAAGGTAAGAGTGTCTTCACTTTTGAATCATTGAAAAGAAGTCGAGAGAAAAATTATCCAAGTGACATATGAAAATTACATACAATTCAAATTACAGTGCACAGAGGTTATTTTACCAGAAAAGAACCTTATTCAGTTACATACTTCAATGGCTACTTTCCAATGTTACAAAAGCAGAGTCAGAGTGGGAAGAGATAACAAGAGCAGCAAAGCTTAATAGTAATATTACTACCTCTACAGGAAGCCTACTTGGCCCCTGCTTATACACCGCTCCCATAACATAGTCAAGAGTAACTTAAGCAATCCTAAACTTCATTTGGAACCAAAAAGGACCCAGAATAAAAGGCGATTCTGGGTAACAAAGGCAAGGCAAGGGGCATCATAATCCCTGGCATGACATTATACAATAAAGCTACTGTGATTAAAAACTAGAGTGGCACTGCCAACAACAACAATGAAGACCAGCAGAGCAGACTAGAAGACGCAGAAACAATTTCAGACTGATTCAACCACCTTATATTTGACAAAGGGCCAAATACAAATACAGGAAGCAAGAGAGCCTCTTTAATAAATGGTGCTGGAAAAACTGGCTCTGAAAATTAAAATTGGACCTGTATCTTCCATCATGCACTAAATTTGAAATGGATTAAAAATGGACTAAAGATCTGCATATTAAGACATAAATATTAAACCTGTTGGGAAACAGAATAGGTAAAACTCTTGAAAACACTGACGTAGGCAAAGGCTTTTATGAGTGAAATACCAGTTACACAGAACTATCTATCTCAAAGAATCAATAGCTGAGATCATATCTTATTTAAAAAGCCTTTGCACAGCAAGAGAAACCTCTAACAGAATGAAAAGACAACCACATTGGGGGAAAAATGTTTGCTGGATGTTCCTCTGACAAAGATTTACTATTGATAACACATAAAGAGCCCCTCACCAAAAACATGAGACCTCCCAAACATAAAGACCCAATCCAAAAATGGGCATTGGAGATGAATACACACTTTCCAATGAAGAAATCCAAATAGCAAATAACTGTATTTAAAAATGTCCAACATCATTGGGCATTCAAGAGATGCAAATTAAAATAACATTGAGATTCCATGTCAGTCTAAAAAGAATGGCTATCATCAAGAAGTCAATCAACAATAAATGTTGGAGGTTCTGTGAGGGAAAAGGAATCCTTTTCCATTGTTGGTGGGAGTATAGACTGGTACAACCACTGTGAAAATCAGTATAGAGAATCCCTCAAATAAAACTAGGGTTAGAGGTCTGATTTTACCAAGATATTCCACTGATGGGTAAAAATTAAAGATATCATACCATGTTTATAGCAGCACAATTTGTAATAGCTAGATCTTAGAAACAACCCAAATGCCCATCAACCATAAGAATGGATAAAAAATATGTGGTCTTTTTATATAATGGAACATTACTCAGCCATAAAGAAGGATACCCTTGAGACTTTTATAGGTAAATGGATGCAACTTGAGTCCATACTCATAAGGGAAATAAATATGTAAGCACTGAATTGTCGCCCTAGTTTGAGAAGCTGAAAGAGTAATATGACCAAAATGTATAAGAGATACTATAAAATGGGAAGAAACTTCAAGAAGGGGAAAAAAAAATTGGCTGGGAGGGAAATATATATTGCTAATTTCTCTCAGTCCACAGAAAATATAGGTTTGTGCTAGTATTGTCTGGATAATTACATGTTGATATATCATAGTGAGTAATTCAAAGATAATGTACAATGTGGCAATGTGTTGACCATTGTTACCCTCCTATCACATTGTTCTGGAATTTTGTTCTTACGTGTATTGTTCATTTTTTGTTGTTGTTTTAAAAGAAAAAAAAAGAGTAACTTGATACTATAAACTAGGGATAGTGGCACACACCTCTATAACCTTAGCATTCTGGGAACCTGAGGCAGGTGGAGCTCAAGTTCAAGCCAAGCCTGAGTAACTTAGCGAGAGACTCTGCCTCAAAATAAATTTATTTTTTTATTAATCTTTTTTATTACTTTTAATAAGAAATTACAATGTGACAGTTTCAAAACATATTAGTAGTACATTCTCAGTAATTGATACAATGCATATTATTGTCCTCATTGTAGTTATACAGAGCACAGGGTGTAGACATGTTGAATTTTCTAATGGTTATTAGTACAATAGATTTCTTCTCTTTGATCTAAGAGAAGGTAGTTGTATACATAGTCAAATGTTCCATAACTGCAGTGGGTTACTGGTGAAACCAGCAATGTTAGAAGCTGTTGATTAGAGCCTTTTACAGCTCAGCATACTAAACTACCTTTATGTTTTACGTGTCATGTTTAAAATTTTCTGCTGGGTAGTTAAGGGCAAGTTAAAGCAGGACCTGTATAGCAAAACATGTAGTTTTTGTATTTCCCAAGGTCAGTCAAATCCCCTCAGGATTTATTTTGGAACCATGTACAGTGCTTTGTAGAACTATTGTCAGTGTCAGCCATCTGTATGAATCATGGCCACTGCTTGACCAGTTTGCTCTCTGTGAAAGCCTGAGAGAATGTTTTCTCTCTAGGTGACTCTCCTTAGGCACACCATATACCTTCAGTCCCTTTCCTCCGTGGTCCCTCAAAATAAATTCAAAAACAAAATTTTGTTTCTGCTATTTTGAGACCAAGTCTTGTTAAGTAATTGAGGCTGGTGTTGAACTCACGAATCCTCCTGTTTCAGTCTCCCAAGTGCTGGGATCATAAGCATGTAACACCACACCCAGCTCAAAATAAATAATTTTTTTAAAGGGCTGGATATGTAGCACAGTGCAAAGACCTTGGGGTTTGGACCAGGGAGATTGTTCCATGGCACAAGTCCTTGCCTGGCAAGTGCAAGGTCATGAGTTCAGAAAAAAAAGACCTTGGGGTTCAAACCCCTATTTGCAACCCCCTCCCAAGAAAGGAGTAACTTGATATATCAAGTCTAGTCCACTTCTCTGCATTGCCATGTAGATTACTTGGGAGTGAAGAAAGTTACATGAGAGACTTTTCTACTGTTTTGTTGTTTCAGTGGTTGAACCCAGGGCCCTGTACATGTGCTCTCCCACTCAGCCACATCCCCAGCCCTACACCAACCAACGTCTCTTCAACATCCTAGTCCATTCCTCAAACTCCCATCCCAGCTCATGCCAAAGGATTAAGAAGGTCATGCTTATTATTGGTAGTTTTAAAGGCTCAGTGTGAACTGCTAAGTGTTTAGTTGTACATTAAAAATTTCTATATATTTCAAAAGTAGGCATTGGGATGGTATTACCTAAAATAATCACAAATTGTAAGTGTTGGCAAGGACACAGCAAAACTGGAATCCTTACGCACTGCTAATGGGAATGTAAAGTGGTTCAGTAACTCTGGAAAAAGTGGAACAGTTCCTCAAAAGAAAGATGCAAAATTACCATATGATAATACCCAGCAAGTCTACTTCTGGGTACACACATGCTCAAAAGAACTGAGAGCGGAATTCAGCAGTGCACACAAGTGCTCACAGCACCCAACAAGCAGAGTGACTTAAGTGGCCTTGGAGGGCTGAACAGGAAAGCACAGAGTGAAGTACAAAAGCAGCCCGCAGAGAGGTGCACACCTGTTCCCCAGCTGGTACTCAGGAGGTTAAGGAAAAAAATAAAAAATGCAAGATGGGCAATTCTGCCAGACCCTATTTTTTATTATTATTTTTTTTTTTCTTGTTTCACAACTTTTGCTTGTTTGCTTTTTTTTTTTTTTTTTTTTATGGCCGGCTCAGCCTGCCCTGAGGGCAGGGCTGGCACAGCATGTGGTGCCGGGGATCGAACCGCGGTCCCTGCAGCTGCCTGCAAGCGCTTTAGACCACTGAGCTGTCCTGCCAAGGCCCTCAACCTGAATTTTTAAAAAATTCTTTAAGACCTTTTTTTTTGTTGCTACACATCTGCAATAGCTAATGACTACAGTCCTAGGAGGGCGTTGGTACATGGACATGACAGATTGTAATTCCCTTTTCACATAGCCCCATATATATTCATTACTTTATTAGTACATGTGTGAAAGGGCTGGGGATGTAACTCAGTGGTGGAGCATTTGCTTATATGTCTTTTGGAGACCGGGTCTTCTATGTAGTTCAACCTGGCCTGGAACTCACTATGTAGCCCCAGCTGGCCTCAAACACACAACAGTCCTCCTGCCTCAGTTTTTATCTTTTTGAGACAGGGTCTCACGATGCAGTTCAGGTTGGACTTGAGCTCACTTTTGTAGCCAAGACTGGTCTGAAACTCGCACTGCTCCTCCTGCCTCAGCCTCCCAAGTGCTGGGATTACAGGCATGCACCACCATGCCTGGCTCCTCCTGCCTCAGTTTATTGAGTGCTGGGATTACCAGTGTACGCTACCACACCTGGCCAGTGGTAGAGCACTGCAATGTACAAATTCAGTCCTCATTAACAACACCCACATAGAGGAATATTACTCAGCTTAAAAAAGAAATTCTGACATATACCATAACATGTATTATCCTTGAGGACATTATGTTAATTAGAGTAAGCTAGCCACAAAAGGAAAATACCATTTGATCACACTGTAGTCACACCTCTGTCAGGAACAGTGTTCAGTAGTGACTGTCAGGGCTGTATTAGAAGAAAACAGGAGTTCTTATTTAATAGATCCAGAATTTAAACTGGAGGAAATACAAACTCCTAGAGATGGATGGTAGAGACAACAATGTGAATGTACTTAAAGCCACCAATTTGTACATTTACAAACTGGTTAAGATGGTAAATTTAACATCAAGTGTTTTACAGTAACTTTTTAAAATCATTTGTTTGTTTGATATAGTGTTTCGCTACACAGCTCAGACTTGCAGCAATTCTCCTGTCTCAGCCTTCCCAGTGCTGGGATTATAGGCATGTGCCACCACACCCAGTTTCCATGGCCAGTATGGCACCCCTGGAGTTCCAGGGTCGGCATAGCATGTTGTACTAGTGATCAAACCCAGGTCCTTACAGTTTTTAGACCGTCGAGCTATCTCCCCAGCTCTATGACTTTTTAAAATGTAGCTAACCAGAAGAACTATCTTTCACAAAATGTGATAAATTCACATAACAGACATAAAAAGGAATAAAGTATTGACAGCTGGGCGTGGTGGCTCACGCCTGTAATCCCAGCACTCGGGAGGCTGAGGCAGGAGGATTGATGTGAGTTCGAGACCAGCCTGGGCTACAAAAGTGAGCTCAGGACCAGCCTCAACTGCATAGTGAGACCCTGTCTCAAAAAAGACAAAAAAAAAAAAGTATTGACATATGCTATATGACATGTACAAACCCTGAAAACACTGTGCTAAGGAAAAGAAGCTAGATACGACATCACATGTTGTACGACTCCATACATGTGAAACATGCCGGACAGACCAACGCCCAGAGACAGAAAAATCACACTGACTACTGGGGTAGGGGGAGGGTGTGTGAACCACTACTCAGTGGATGCATTTTTTCTGCTGGGGATAGAATGTGTGAGCTACACAGTGACTACAGCTGCACAGTACTATGACTACTTAAGCCACTGAATTGGCCACAGTGGCAAATCTTATGTTACATATTTTACTGCTAAAAATATTTGAAAAGCCAGCTAATAGTTCACTTAGCTATCTTGTTGTTAATCAGCAGTGACAGCACTCAAGAACTAAGTCCTCGCCTACAATCAATCACTGTCATATGCTATTTGACATAACCCTCTTAGTTTCAGGAAAAGAAATAAAACAGAAATCATTTGCTTAATAAATATGATAACAGGTTGGAAACAGCTCAGTGGCACAAGCACCTACCTGCCAAGCACAAGGCCCTGAGTTGGATCTCCAGTATAAATATATTTATACATATATATGTACGTATATATGTATGTGTATATATACCAACTATACTAAGGACAGCTATATGCACTGTAACAACCATGGTTAAATACTTTTCATCTTGTTCTTTTAAATGTGTTTCACCTCTAATGTCTCACCTATCATTATCATATTCTCTTTAAAATAAATTAAAAAGCACAAGGAAAACTAAGGTTTATTTATTTTATTTATTTATTTATTTTTATTTTATAGTATGGCCGGCTCAGCCTGCCCTAGGGTGGGGCTGGCACAGCATGTGGTGCTAGGGATCGAACCTCGGTCCCTGCAGTTGCCTAAGGTTACCTAATAGGCGCTTTAGACCACTGAGCCATCTTGCTGGCCCAAAATTAAGATTTATTGAAAGTTAATATTTAATTGTTTGCCTCAATTTGTGTACCTGTATCTGGTTATCTGAGCAACAAATTTTATGATTTGTTCATTTGATTTTTTTTTTTTTGGGGGGGGGGATAGGGTTCGAACTCATGATCTTGCATTTGCCAGGCAGGCACTTGTGCCATGGAGCTATCTGTGGCCTCCAACAAATTTGATGGTAACAGTATTAATACAACAGCTACTGTTGTTGTTTTCTGTGGTTTTGAACTTCTCTACCATTTATACTGTTTTATGTTGCTTAACTTCTGCCTTTGTTCTTGTTTTTTTTTTTTTTTTTTCTTTTTTTGTGGGACCAGGGTTCGAACTCACGACCTCGCACTTGCCCAGCAGGCACTTGTGCCTCGGAGCTATCTCCCCAGCCCCCTTTGTTCTTGTTATATGGGTTTTTTCTTTAAAATAAAAATAAATATGAATATCTAGCTAATTTTAAAACAACACATTCTAGCAGTATACTGAATCATATCACTTTTTTAAAAAAAATGAATTTAGTACACTAAAATGTATTTAGTACACAAGGTCTCACTACATAGATCTGACTCATAGTGGTCTTCCTGTTTTCAGCCTCCCAAGCACTGGGATTACAGGTTCGCGCCACCATGCGCAGTTTCAATTGAAGTCTCAGTATGCCATGGGGGTGGGGCCAGCACAGCATGCTGGGGATCAAATCCCAGGCCCGAGTCTCCCCAGCACTGCATCTGCCTAAGTACTTGTTTTAATCTACTGAGCTATTTGGCTAGCCCTCGTAGGAGCATTTTTTGGCTAGCTTAGACTGCCTTAAGGGTGGGTTTGGTGCAGCTTGTGGATCTGGGGATGGAACCACAGTCCCCTGCACCTGAGTTTGCCCAAGTAGGCACTTTAAGAAACTGAGTTAACCTGCAAGCCCCCTACCTATATCACTATTTCATATAAAAAATACAAATTAAATAATGGTTCAATAATGGTTTGATCTGGGCAACTGTACAAGGGTTCATACCACCGAGAAACATCACAGCTGGGTACAGCAGTGCACAGCTGTACCCTAGCCTCAAGGGAAAGGTATATGGATCACAAGCTTAAGTCCTGCCAGGGCAATTCAATGAGACTGTCTCAGAATAAAGGGATGGGGGTGTAACTCAGCAGTAGAGCACCCCAAGGTTCAATCCACAGTAACATGCGCGCGTGCGCACACACACACACACACACACACACACACACACACACACTCCAAAGAGCGCAGAGGAAAGGTTCTCCCAGGAGACACCTCAGAGCCTCCATTCATGTTTTAGTCATCCGCCTCCACACTTACCTGAAGAGTTGAGAGGTTCTTTCCTCAAAAAAAGCACAACGAAGGAGCTATCTTTGTGTAGAAACAAGTGCCAAAAGCATTTATAAGCAAAGAAGGTTCTTTCTTTCAAGCTTTATCTTAGTGTAACTCACTTCTAGTATTTTAAAATCAAATAGCAGACTCTCACACTTTAAACAGGGACAACCAGGTGAGAACTTAACTGTGAGAAGACAATGTTCTCTAGGGTAAAATAAACCACATAAAGCAAAACTAATGTAAAAACCAACTTGACAGAACTTTGGCAGTAAAGTTATTTTTTAAATATAAATGCCACTTCTAACACTAAGAATACAAGTTTTTACTTTGATTATATTTATTCAATGGAGGAAGCAGTAAGATATGAGCCATACATATCACTATTGAAAAAAGCTGACATTCCAATGAAATCCAATGAAAGATAGGGAACTTGCTCGCTTCCATCGTAAGAGCAGCTGATAGGAAGAAGCACTGCAGACAACTTCTAGGGAAGAAGCAGAGGAGAGAAACAGCTCCTAGGATGTCACCATCTACCTGGAGCAAATGCAAGGGACATAAACAGCACTTTGCAGACCTCAGATCTGTCTACAGACACAAAAGAATTTTATCTGTACCTTTTTTGTGGGCGAGGTACGAGGATTAAACTCTGGGCCCTGCACTTGCCAGTCAGGAGCTTATGCTGCCGACCTATACCTTCAGCCCTATTTTTTCTTTTTTTTTTCCCTTTGCTTTCTTTTTGAGACAGGGCCTCACCACACAGTTCAGAGTGGCCTTCAATTCATCACTTGGCCTCGACAATCCTCCTGCCTCAGCTTCTCAAGTGCTGCAAGTGCTGGATTACAGGTATGTACCTCCACATTCAGCACTGTATCTAATTTATGAATTTGTTTGCTTTTTCTAAGTTTTAAGTAGCCGGGCATGGTGGCACATGCTTATAATCTAGCACTTGGGAGGCTAAAGCAGGAGGATCGGTGTGAGTTCGAGACCAGCCTGGGCTACAAAAGTGAGCTCAAGGTCAGCCTGAACTGCACAGCAAGATCCTGTCTCAATAAATAAATAAATAAATAAATAAATAAAGTTTATATGTGCATGAATTCTTAACAATAAAAGTGAGAGTATCAAGAATATTTTCATTATATACCTATATGTATTCATCTAAACTGATCTGATGATGAAAATATGCAATATAACCATTGTTAAATTTAAACAATAAAAATATTAAATTAAAAAAATTTTAAGTACAGTAAAAAAAAAAAAAAAAAAAAAGAATATTTTCAACCAATAGTACTGGGAGTTAACTTAACCCTTACTCTCTACCATACACAATAATTAAGTAAAAATGGACCAAAGACCTAAATTTAAGAGCTAAAACTGTAACACTCTGAGGGGGAAAAAAAAAACCTCACGGCATATTAGGCAATGATTACTTGTATAGCACACCAAAAGCACAGGTAAAAAAAAGAAAAAATAAAGCTGCCCAGGCAATTTTGTGACTCACTGAGATCCTCTCTCAAAATTAAAAAAAAAAAAAAGGCTGGTGGACTGTCCTTACTTGGAACCCTGGGACTCAGAAGGCTGCACCAGGAAGATCATCAGGAGAGGCCAGCCTGGGCTACATGAGTTCAAAGCCAGCATGGACTACACAATGAGACCTTGGCTCAGAAAAAGACACAAAAAGGAAAGAAAAACAAAACCAGACTTAACTAAAATTTAAAATTTTGTACATTAAAAGGCACTACCAAAAGAATGAAAAGATACCCCACAGAATGACAGAAACTATTTCTAAATTATATATATATATATATATATATATATATACATATATATATATATTTATATATGTAAAAAAAAACCTCCAATGACTTAACAACAATGAAAACTCAATTGATAAGTAATCAAATGGTCTGAATAGATATTTCTCCAAAGAAGGTGATCAAAAAGTACATGAAAAGGTACTCAGCATTAGTCATTAGAGAAATAAAAATCAAAACCATGATAAAATATCATCATTAGTTCAAAAAGAATATAAACACTGGTGAGGACGAGGAAATAATGGAATCTCCAAATGTTGCTCATAGGGGTTTAAAATGATTCACCTATGGCAGAAAACAGTTTTGACTATTCAAGAAGGTACACACATGCCAGGCTCAGGGGCACACACACCTGTAATCCCAGGCACCTGAGAGACTAAGACAGAAACATCACAAATTCAAAGTCAGTTTGGGTGTCACAGCAAGACCCTACAGCATCCCCCCACTCCCCTGCAAACACTGAGAATTTCCAGTTTCACTAATGCCAGGTGGAGAGGCCCTGGCGCCAGCCTGTCCACCTCTGTGTCTGTCTCTCTGCACAACACAGAGCATGCCACAGACTAGGTTTTTTTCTGAAGCCAAGACACTAATGTCGACATAAACAGAGAGAACATACGTGTGCGCTGGGCTCAAAATGACACTAACAATGCAAAGCGTGAATATCCAAAGCCTGAACATTCATGCTCACAGGGCATTATACACAGTAGTCAAAATCTGAAAATTTGCTTCAGCTGATAAACAGACAAAATGGAGCAAAGAATGGGATATTCTTCAGGTTCATGAGGGATGAAGTGCTGCTATGTGTTACATGGATCCAAACGTTCAGTGGCAGACAGTAGATGCAGAAGGCCACATATCGGATGGCTTCACCAACAGAAAATGCCTAGAACGAACGACCAAACCTACGGAGAGTGAAGGCAGGCTGGTACTAGCTTAAGGGCTGGGGGATGGGAGAGGCATGGCAGCAAGTGCTAACAGTTCCTCTCACAGGTGATGAAAGAATTCCAAGACTTACTGTGGTACTGGTTACACAAGCCTAGGGCTACGGTAAAAATCACTGAAACTACACAATGTAAATGGGTGAATTATAATCTGAGTATTATTTTTTAAATGGCAGGACACTATCAAAACCACCAGTCCATCTGCCTTAACTTGCACCAATACAACAGAGAATAAGCACACTGCAAAGACTTGTTCACTGGGAGTACGCAACATAATAAAAACTGAAAACAAAACAAAATTTGCCAGAGTTTAGCAAAATTACTTTCTCCCTTAAACAGTGAAAAGATGTGTGGGCCACTTCATTCTTTTGTTTTTGTCTTTTTGAGTCAGGGTCTTACTGTGCAATTTAGGCTGTCTTTGCACTCACTTTGTAGCCAAGGCTGGCTTCAAACCCACAACAGTCGTCCTGTCGCAGCCTCCCAAGTGCTGGGATTACAGGTGCACACCACCAAGCCCACCTGAAAGGCTCCTCTTCCCCTCCTCCCCCTATACGGGGGATCAAACTCAGGACTTTGTACTTGCCAGGCAGGCACTTATGCTTCTAAGTTATCTCCTGAGCCCCGTGGGCCACTTTATATATGGGTCTGTGGGGTACCTAGAAGACAAGGGTCACCATTTAATTATGACTTCGAGAGCTTTAATATGAGAACAGTCTACACATACAGCCACACTGGCTTCCCCACAAGTCAGCAGGGAGCGCACAAATCTGTATCTGCCCATCTCAGCACTCTCCTGAGCACTGCTGCTTTCAGGATCATCAACAATTCATACAGGCTCAAAAGAGCTTTTTCACTATTAATTTCCTTACCAAGGAGTACATAATGCATGTCTTACATCTACCCTTACTTAGGGAGCCTTGTTTCATGTTATAGCAGATTATTCTCCACTGACAGATACGTTGCTCATTTCTGAAGCTAAGAACCTCACTTGTTTTTAAATGACATTTTAAAATTATATTCATTATTGGTTCTCCCCACTCCCCTCACACCCCCACCCACTGCTAGGAATAGAACTCAAGACCTTGTACATACTAGGCAACTACTCTACCACTGAGCTACTCCTGCCCTTTCTGAGTTCTTGTGCAAGAGATTTTCTTGCTAAGGAAAAATAATTTTCTAATTTGGTGACTGCAACTACACTACTACTTAACTTTCAGATGAAAGTGATAAAGTATAATGAGCAAAGAAAACACTAAAGCACTGGTGAGATCCCAAAGCAAAATTAACAGTCCAACACACACACACACACACACACACACACACACACACACACACACACACACACAACCTACAAAGCAAAAATCTCACAATAGCTATGCCTAGACACAAGTAAGTAAAATGTTGAAAACTTAAGCTATGTGGGAGAAAAGAGGCCCAGGGAGCCTTAAGAGTTAGGTTTCTTTGCTAATAGCCACTATCACTCTGCAACATATAATAAGAAACCCAAGAAATCTTATTTTGAGCAGC
>PVJA010025955.1:18907-30213 GCA_004027025.1 Myocastor coypus
AAAAAAAAAAAAAAAAAAAAAAAAAAAAAAAAAAAAAAAAAAAAAAAAAAAAAAAAAAAAAAAAAAAAAAAAAAAAAAAAAAAAAAAAAAAAAAAAAAAAAAGCAACCAATTTAACTGCCCAAAAGTAGAGGAATGCTTAAGTAAAGCCTGGCATATTCATTAGTACAGGAGAATACATTCACACATACACATAAAAGCTGAATATGTGGACTATATACACAGGAAAGGGCTATGCAAAACGTAAAAAAGGGAAGCAAAAGTAATACCTTTCATGCTGATAAAAATTACTTTTTTTAAAACCCCACTCATGGGTTCTTTTTTTTTTTTTTTTTAAGTATAACATTCAATTTATTATTTTTCTCAGAGTTTTCTTCAGTCCATTCGGACCCAGCTCCTTACATAGGCTTTGCTGGAGGTCGTGGGGCAGCACCAGCAGGTCTAAATCGGGGTAGAGGTGTTCAGTCCTTGCGGGCTTCATGAGATCGATTTCTGACCACTTTGTTGTGAATGGCACAACTGACACAGTAATGCAGCTTCACAGACAGCTTGGGAAGCACATAACCATCAAAGACACTCGCTTTGGAAATGTTCCTGATGGTGGCAGCCTCCACTATGTTCCGAATGACAAGCTTCTTAATGGCCTTATCCTTGGGTATGCACCCGGCGCAGTTCGTGCAGCGAATAGGCTGCACATGACCTCGGCCCTTTTTGGCACCGTTGTTCCTTCTTTTTTTTGTCATCTTGGAAAGGAGGAGCCGGGCGTGGTGGCTCACGCCTGTAATCCCAGCACTCAGGAGGCTGAGGCAGGAGGATTGGTGAGAGTTCGAGACCAGCCTGGGCTACAACAGTGAGCTCAAGGCCAGCCTCAATTGCATAGCGAGACCCTGTCTCAAAAAGACAAAAAAAAAAAA
Organism: Myocastor coypus; assembly: GCA_004027025.1. Taxonomy (NCBI): domain Eukaryota; kingdom Metazoa; phylum Chordata; class Mammalia; order Rodentia; family Myocastoridae; genus Myocastor; species Myocastor coypus. The sequence goes on from PVJA010025955.1 coordinate 19,820, forward strand.
AAAAAAAAAGAAAGGAGGGCCCGAAAGAGCCCACTCATGGGTTTGAGGTAGAAGATATTCAAGTAATATTCTTCCCAATAACTTGAAAATTAAATCAGACATGGTGGTATAAACTTGTAATCCCAAGTACTTAAGGGGCTGAGACAGGAGGGCCACAAATTCAAAGCCAGATAAATTTAGGAAGACCCTGACTCAAAATTTTATTTTGCTAGGCATTTTAGCACATGTTTCTAATCCTAGCACTCAGGAGGCTGAGGCAGGAAGATAAATGTGAGCTCAGGGCCAGCCTGGGCTACTCAGTGAGACCCTATGTCAAAAATAAATAAAATAAAATATACAAAGGTCTCAGAGCTGGACATAGTGGTGGATGCCTATAATCACAGCACTTGGGAGGCCCCAAGAGGACTGCTATGAGTTCAAGACCAGCCTGCACTATGCAGCGAGACCTTGTCTCCAAAGAAGAAGCAAACAAACAAATCATCTTGAGATGTAACCTTGGATTCAATCAGGTGCAGGGGACCACGGTTCAACCCCCAATCCGCAAGCTGCAGGCCCACTCTTTTGGTTAGCCTAAGCTAGCAAAAAAAAAAAAAATCTAGTATTCTTCTTTTAGAACCTTTGGAATTTACTTTTTAATGGATCTTTTATGCTAAAAGCTTATAGAGATAATAATAGTTGATGCTTTGGAACCAAGAAGTTCTTTAAAATTCTTACCATTTTTGCTGTTATTTTATAGTCAAGTTGAATACAAGAAAAAAATCATTAAGCATAGAACCTAAAATTTGTAATAGACAAGACAAGCTGTACTGAAAATTTACACGTATCAAATAAAGTTTATTCTTTTTTTTTTTATTCAGGACAGGGTCTACAGGGTCTCAGTATGTACAACAGTGATCCTCCTGTTTCCAGTCTCCCAAGTGCTGGGATTATAGCTATGCACCACCATGCCCAGTCTTAATCACCGGCTCAGCGAGCCCCAGGGGTGGGGGTGTCACCAGCATGGGCACACCAGGGATTGAACCCTGGCCACTGTGCTCTGCCTAAGCAGGTGCTTTAGTTCACTGAGCTATCAGCTGGCCCTAAAGTTTATTCTTGATGTTTTGACACATTATTCTAAATACCATGATCTGTTACTCCTTTTTACATCACTAACCTAATTCAGACTTTCAATCACTGGGTCTGCAGACAATTAGGGTCTGCATGGCCCACCCCACAAATCTCCAAATTTATAGGAAAAGTAAAAAAGACACATGCTTGTTGTTGCTGTGTCCTGACCCACGTCTTCACAAGGTGTACAAAGTCAGCAAATTTATCTCTATTGCTGGGAAGCCAATCCAGTAGGACTTAGTGAACATGAATTGTCCACTCCCACCTCCCATACACACAGTATGTATGTACAAAGATGCACCACTGGATAGCGAACACAGGGAAATACCAGTGCTTTATTATCAGTAGGAAATGGCAAACAACAGTATGTACTGCTACCATTCAAGGTTTTTTTTGTTTTTGTTTTGTTTTTTGTATTTTAGAAAAGGGTCTAGAGCAGTGGTTCTCAACCTTTCTAATGCCATGACCCCACAATACAGTTCCTCATGTTGCGGTGACCCCAAACCAAAAAATAATTTTGGTGGCTACTTCAAAACTGTAATTTTACTACAGTTATGATTTCCGATGGCTTTAGGTGGCCCCTGTGTTTTGATCGTTCAACCCCCACTGGGATCGCAACCCACAGGTTGAGAACCGCTGGTCTAGAGGGTGTTCAGGGTCTCACTAACACATCAGACTCATAGTGACTCACCTGTTTTCAGCCTCCCAAGAGCTGGGATTACAGGCACAGGCCACCATATCCAGTCTCAATTGCCCTCTCAAGAGTGCCCCCGGGACATGGCCAGCACGGCAGGCCTGAGGATCGAAACCCTGCCCCCTGTATCTGCCTGCAGGTGCATTAATCTGCACACTATTTGGCTGGCCCTATAGTTCTGCTTTCAGTGGATTCAGCTACTCATACTGTTACAGTTTGTGTCTAGTTGTCCCCTCAAAGCCTCATACAATTATGGGGCAGGGACATCTACAGTTTGAGATTAATTCATGATCCACTGGGATTATGGGTGATCCAAGGATGACATTACATGTCTTGAGTACTGTTGGGATTATGGGTGTTGTCTGAGGTGGATATCCTGAGACAGACAGACTAAATGTAATATAAGAGAAACAGACTCTCACTCTGTTGCCTCTGTTGCAATTGTTCTACTGCCATGAACTGCTGCTCTCTGCCATGTGCCTCTCTGCCTTGAAGACAGCTGAGTATGGACTGAAATCTCCAGTAACTGTGAGCTAAATAAACCTTTCCTTCCTTCATTTTGGGTGTTGAGTAATCATCCCAGCAATGAGAGAAGGGTAACTGAGACACATACCAACTGCAGTTTCAAAATACTAAGGGGAAAATCCTGGAAGAAAAATAATTCCTAGGGGGCTGAGGAGATAGCTCCGTAGCACAAGTGCCTGCATGGGAGCGCAAGGTCATGAGTTTGAACCCTGGTTCTGCCAAAAAGAAAGAAAGAAAGAAGAAAAATAATTCCTAACTTGTAACTTAGCAGTTGGAGAAGAACAAAAAAGTGTGCACTCTCAACCACAGGGACACGAGGGTACTTTGTCCAGAGTGTCCTTGCTGTGAATACTACCACCTATGCCCTGTTAGTCACTCATCAGCAGCTATCCTGGTTATCAATTGACTGTCCCCGTATTGTGCTAAATAACCTTATTTTACTTTGTAATGGACCCAGAATACAAATGTAGTGATGCTGGCAATCTGGATATGCCAGAGAGAGGCTATAATATGCTTATTTTAAGCAAAAAAAGTAGAAGTCCTTGATTTAAGAAAAAAGTCAGAGATACTAAAGAGATAATTCAGCAGTCTAAGCTCCTGCTTGGCAAGCTCAAGAACCTGGTCTGCCAACTCCAGAACCAGGCACAGCGGCACACCCCTATAATCCCAGCACTAAGGAGGCTGAGATAGGAGGATCTCTAGGAGTCCAAGCTATGTAGCAAGGCCCTGTATTAAATAACTAAATAAATATTTAAAAGAAGGGGCTGGCAAGATAGCTCAATAGAGTAAGTGCTTGCCTAGCAAACACAAGGACCTGTGTTCAATCCCCAGTTCAGCGAAAAGAAAAATGGGACAAATGCAATAGGGGCTGGGAAAATAGCTCAGTAGAATAAGCACTTGCCTGGCAAGTGCACTGGCCTGAGTTCAATCCATAGTCCTGAAAAAAAAAAAAAAAAAAAAATCATTTTTTGAACCCCAGTCCTGAAAAAACAAAAGTCATAGCCAGGCATGGTGGTGTATGCCTATAAACCCAGCAGCCCACAGAAGGCTAAGGGAGGAGGATTGCTAAGAGTTTGAGTCCAGCTTGGGCTACAGAGTAAGTTCAAAGTCAGCCTAAATTACATAGAGAACCTATCTCAAAAAGAAAAAAAGTCATATGCTTAAGATACTAAGACCTATAATAAGAACAAATCTCTGCCTGTGAAATTTGAAGGAAAACATCTGTGTGTTTTAACTGCTTGGTTCAGATGGAAAAGGCATAAAATTTGTGGGCATAAGACATGAACTTAAAACATGTTCAAAGGAAAAGAAAAGAAAAAATATACTCCAAAGGATGGCAACATATTACAGCAGAAGCACTGAGAACAGTCTTGGAGACACGCGACATCAAAATGGACAAACAACTGGACTAAGTAACTGGCTACTGTTAACTCTTTATTGTCTAATATATAAATTAGTCTTTGCCATAAATATGCATATACTGGAACAATCAGAATATGGCATATTAGCTGCAGGCTGGGGCATCCCCTGGGGGTCTTAGAACATATCCCACACAGATGGGGGGACCACGGTACTACCATACTGCCAAAGTCTACACAAAACTTATAGGAATTCTATATTAAAAATTTCAAGATATGTTACATGGGAAAAAACCAAGTGAAAAAGCACAATGTATAACACTACTCATTTTTTTAAAACCTCCAAAATAGTATTCATTTTCTCTGGCCAGTCTTACTGGTAGGAAATGATCTGTGTGATGCTCAGAGCTTGCAACCATTACTACCTCCCCAGGGGCTCTGCCACCTCTACAGACCTAGACAACTATTATCTCCAAGAAAAGGGTTATAATCATCAGCATGATTGTTACAAAAGACATCTGCCTCTCCCATGTTTTAAATTTTTACAAGGAAAATAATTTTTCTTTTTCTTTTTTTTTGCAGCTGGCTCAGCCCACTTCACAAGCAGGGCTGGCACAGCATGTAGTGCCAGGGATTGAACCACAGTCCCTGAGCTTGCCTAAGTTTGCCTAAGCAGGCACTTTAGACCAATGAGCTATCTCACCTGCCTGACAAGGAAAATAAATTAATGGCTTACTTTTATAAATTTTACAAATACCTCAATCTTAAATTATAAGTACTTTGTCTAATATTCCACTAAGAGAACTAAAGTCTCCATAGCGTGGATCAGAATGATACAGAGCTTTCAAAGCACACTGTTTTTGCATTTCAGTATACAGCCTCTCTCTCTCTCTCTCACACACACACACACACACACACACACACACACACACACCATGCCTTTGTACCAACAGAGATATGCTGCCTGGCTTAAAAACAAACTCTAGGGGCCCGGCAGGATGGCTCAGTGGTCTAAAGCGCCTGCAGGCGGCTGCAGGGACTATGGTTCGATCCCCGGCACCACATGCTGAGACAGCCCTGTCCTCAGGGCAGGCTGAGCCAGCCATAAAAATAAACAAACAAAAGTTCTGAAACAAGAAAAAAAAAAAAAAATTTAAAATAGGTCATGTTTTAAAAAAAAAAAACTCTAACAAAATCCCATAAGTCTTAATGCATCACACACACACACACACACACACACACACACAGTATACACACATATATACAATTCTTTAATAAACATTTTACTTTTTTTTTTTGCTTTTTGAGACAGGGTCTCACTATGCAGTTCAGGCTGGCCTTAAGCTCACTTTTGTAGCCCAGGCTGGTCTCGAACTCACATCGATCCTCCTGCCTCAGCCTCCCGAGTGCTGGGATTACAGGCGTGCGCCACCACGCCCGGCTAAACATTTTACTTTTAACCTGAAAAGGTCCAAACCAAACTTCACTTCATTAAACAACGCCTGCTGTCCACATAACTATTTCATAGTTATTTATTTCATTTGGTCTGCTTTGAATCAATACAGAGAAGTGAGCAAGGAAGCAATACTAATGCATCACAAATTCATCCTGCCACTACTCCCAGCTCATCTTACCCTCCCTCCCCCGACATGAAATCCATTTCTTGCTCACCAGCCAAGTTTAGAAACCCCAATGTTAGCACATCCTTTGAGTAGCAATTCTCAACATGTGCTAGATGCAAATGATGAATTTTTAACTTCTTTGCTTTTTTAAAGTTTTTGTTTTTATTAGCATGTGTCTTGCAGTACACACATAACAACTGCATCTGCTGTGGAAAGTTGGTACACGGCCACAACTCTTAATTCTTTTCTCGTCCTTCACCTTCCTTCCATCCCCATCGAGAAGATGACTGTTACATGGGAAACTGTGGTATAAGATCCATCCCCTCTACAGACCTATTCAACTACCATCTCCAAGGAAAGGGTTATGATTATCACAGATTCTTCTTACCTTCCTCACAGACTAAGAATTACTTCAAAGTAACTGAGTTGGGAGTTATTCTTATCAAGGCTATTGAATAGAGCACCATTATCTACAAGGACTGTGGGAAATGTGGAAAGGAGACAAAGTGAAACATCAACCTTCATTTTTGTTTGTTCTGTTTCTTTCGTAATAGCAAATGAATCAGGAGCTGTCTCACTGAGCTATATCCTCAGGCTTTTCTTTCTTTCTTTCTTTCTTTCTTTCTTTCTTTCTTTCTTTCTTTCTTTATTTTTTGGCAGTCTCACTAAACTGCATAGACTGGACTCAAAATTATGATCCCCACGTCTATGCTCCCAGAGTGCTGGAATTACAGCTCCTATCCTGGTTTTCTTTGTTATCACAGGCTTACACTGACTGGACCTGATTTTGGTAGGAGGTGCAATGGAACCAAAGAGACTAGGGCTTCACAAAGTCACTATACCACCTGTATAACTTGGTAATAGTCATCTGCTTTTGAGGCTCAAGTTTTAATTTTGTTTTCTTGAGGTGTTGGGGATAGAACTTAGAGCCTCACACAATCTAACCAAGCACCATACCACTGAATTACACCCCCAGCCTAAATTATCAATTTTTAATAAAAGAAAGAGAGTCATATGGCCTCTGAAAGCCCTTTGATCTCAAACGCCATTGTTCCCCATTGCAGATACAAATCAGTCAAGTGAATAAGTAGAATGGTCCATACATGAATCTTTGCACATCTTCTATAAGTATCACAGTCAGGGCTTGGAACATAGCTCAATGAAATAAGCACTTCCCTGGCAAGCACAAGGACCTGAGTTCAATCCCCAGTCCCTCAAGAAAAAAAAAAAAAACACAAAATGCGTATGTATAAGTATCACAGTTACATTTACACAATTGTGTGCTGATTTACATTAAAAATCCCACTCATCACACTATTAAAAATCCTAACTGAATGTAGTATGTTCTAGTAGACCAATGACAAATGAAAATTAAGCTGGTCACTTAAGTTCCAAATTAAATATAGAAACATTTGGAATTATACAGTTCATTGGAATTGAATATATTCACTTATTACCACTATCCATAACCACAACTCTTATGTATGCTCTCTTTTTACTGGGGATTGAACCCCAGGTCTTTATTCTGAGCTACATCTCCAACCCTTTTTATTTATTTTTAGGCAGGATCTCAGTCATTAAATTTAGCCCAGGTTGAGCTTAAACTTCCAATTCTTCTGCCTCCAGCCTTTTAGAGTGCCAGGATAACAAAGAGGCATAATTATTAGTTCCAGAATATTTTAATCCTTTCCCTAAAAGAAACTCGGTACTCCTGTTCCATCCCCCTAGCCCTTGCTCCTAACCATTCTACTTTTTGCCTGTTAGTTTCACAATTTAAGTAGTAAGACCTTATATGAGACTGTGCAATATTTGTCCATTTGAATCTGGCTTTTTTCACATGGCATAATAATGTAAAGTTCATCTATGATGTAACATGTGCCAGAACTTCCACCTATTCTAAGCCTTAATAATATGCAACTGTATGTATCTATCACATTTTACTAATTCAACTAACCAATACACACTTGGTATGTTCATTCTTATTGTTTTTAACCACTCAGTATTTTCAAGTTGTATAATATAAAAATGTGAGAAACCTTATTATCAGCATTAAAAAAAAAAAATAGGCCACACTGCTAGTCAGAAAACATACTTTAATATTTTTTAAAATTAAAAATAACAAAAATTCTGGGTGTGTTGGCACATACCATAATCTCAGTACCTAGGAAGCTGAAGCCAGAGTATCAGTATGAGTTTGAGGCCAGTTTGGGATACATTACAAAACTTTGTTTCAAAAACAAAGAAAAAGAATGAAATGTTTGATCTCTGGTCATAACAAGATTAAGTGGAAATAAGTAACAAAGAAAATTGAAAAATTCTAAAATATATACTTGAAGATTAAACAACATACTTTAAAATAACACATGGGTCAAAGATGTCTCGACAAATATTTCTAACTAAATGAAAATGAAAATTCAGCTTATTAAAATTTATGAGAGGGCCGGCGGGATGGCTCAGTGGTCTAAAGCCCCTGCTTGGGAAAGCCTGGGGGGCTTCAGGGACCGCGGTTCGATCCCCGGCACCACATGCTGCGCCAGCCCTGCCCTCGGGGCGGGCTGAGCCGGCCATAAAATGAGTGAATAAACAAATAAAGGTTCTGAAACAAGAAAAAAAAAATTGACAAGTAAAATTAAAAAAAAAAAAAAATTCTAAAATTTATGAGAGCCCAAGAAAGCAGTGCTTAGAAAAAAAACTAGAACACTGGATATGAACACTAAAAATATCTCAAGATAAATAATTTAAATTTCTACTTTAGGAAATCAGAAAAAGATGAACAAATTAAATCCAAAGTAAGTGGGAAAAATAAAATTAGAGTAGAAATCAAAAAAAAAAAAAAAAAGAGAGTAGAAATCAATAAAATTGATGAAACAATCAATACAGAAAAACCAACACACCCAAAACACAGATCTTTGAAAACATCAACATAATTGACATATCAGCCACATTTATTTTATTTTATTTTATTTTATTTTATTATTATTTTTTTTAAGATTTATTTATTTATTTATTGTTTCACAACCTTTGCTTCTTTATTCACTCATTTTTATGGCCGGCTGAGCCCGCCCTGAGGGCAGGGCTGGCGCAGCATGTGGTGCCCGGGATCGAACCGCGGTCCCTGAAGCCACCCAAGCTTTCCCAAGCAGGCGCTTTAGACCACTGAGCCATTCTGCCAGGCCCAGCCACATTTATTTTATTTTATTTTATTTTTTTTATTTATTTTTTTTTTTTGTCTTTTTGAGACAGGGTCTCGCTATGCAGTTGAGGCTGGCCTTGAGCTCACTTTTGTAGCCCAGGCTGGTCTCGAACTCACACCGATCCTCCTGCCTCAGCCTCCCGAGTGCTGGGGCAGCCACATTTATTTTAAAAAGCAAATTACTAATATCACAAATGAAATGGGAATCACTACTGAAACTATGTACATTAAAAGGCTAATAGTCTAGTGTCTTAGTTATTTTTTACTCATTGCTGGGACAAATACCCAATACTCAAAATGAAGGAAGGAAAGGTTTATTTAGCTCATAGTTACTGGAGGTTTCAGTCCATATTCAGCTGGTCCAAGGCTGAATGGAACAGGGCAGAGAGCACCATGGCGGCGGAACAGTAACAATCATGACAGAGGCAACCAAACTACCAGGGGAGCACATAGCAACAGTGTGAGTCTGTCTCTCTGTCTCTGTATTACTCAGGCTCTCTGCCTCAGCCTATCCAACTTAGGCCACACCCACAATCCCAGCTGTACTCAGACTAATAACCCCATCAGTACTAAAACACATAATCCCAGTGGATCATGAGTCAAGTCTCAAACTCTAGAAGTCCCCACCCCATAACTGCATGAGGCTTTGGGGGAACAACTGGACATAAACCGTAACAGCTAGGCATGGTGGTACACAACTGTAATCTCAGCACTTGGGAGACTGAGGCAGGGGGATCACTATGAATTCCATGTCAGATTGACTACTTGTGAATTCAAGACCAATCCAAACTACATAGCAAGACCCTATCTCAAACATAAATAAAATAAGTATTAACAGTCAGACACAATGTCAAACACCTGTCAACTCAGGCACTCAGAAGACTGACGTAGACTGGGCAATTCAACAAGACTCTGTCTCAAGATTAAAAAATAAAATAATTAAAAGGGCAAATGTAGTCCAGTACTTCTTGAATTCAGTACTACAATACAAAGACAAAGATAGAGAGATGATAGATAGATAGATAGACAGACAGACAGACAGACAGATAGATAGATAGATAATGAAGGACTTTAGGACCACAAATTTAATAACCTAATGAACCAACCTCTTAACACATCCCCACTGGCCTGAACCACTAGTGGTACATGCATGACTGCCCCACTGAGCAGCTTGTACCACTAGCCACTTCTGTCACTCTTTTTACTAATAAATTAATTAATGGGCAGTCATGCATGCCTTGCTGATGGGTAATGCAACCACCCAGCCACACAGCCCAGCAACACTACAGTCTACTGTGTAGTATTAAATGATACAGTATATCGAAATTTATAGGAGCAAAGCACAATTTCAACAGACTTTTATCATCTATTAAGGAAACTGAAGCAATAGTCAGTAATTTACAAAGCTGAAAGCACCAGGTCTAGATAGATTCACTCACTGGTGAATTCTAACAACCTTTTAAGTGAGAATGTATGCCAATTCTCTACAATCTCTGAGAAAACAGACAAAATATGTCTTCATTCATTCTGCGAGGTCAACATTACCCTAACCACAAAGAATCAGACAAGACAAGAAAGGAGAACTATAGACCAATGTCTTTCATGAACATGAATATAAAACTCCTAATACTAGCAAATTGAATCCAACAATGTACAAAAAGAATTATAAGGCATAATAACCACATAAGAAATAACATAATCCAAAACCCCACCGCTGGGAGCTGAGCCTGCGCACCCGCTGCGGGTAAGCCCCTGCGCCCCTCTGCCCCGCCTCTGCGTTCCCGCGACTAACTTCCTGTCCCAGCCCAGCCCAAACCCCACCGCTGGGAGCTGAGCCCGCGCGCCGGCTGGGTCAAGATCCTTGGCCTGCCTTCCCTTTCCCCCGCACCCCCCCC
>PVJA010025956.1:0-30180 GCA_004027025.1 Myocastor coypus
TATTTTTTTTCTTGTTTCAGAACCTTTGTTTGTTTATTCACTCATTTTTATGGCCAGCTCAGCCCCACTCCAAGGGCAGGGCTGGTGGAGCATGTGGTGCCAGGGATCAAACCGCAGTCCCTGAAGCCGCCCAAGCTTTCTCAAGCAGGCGCTTTAGACCATTGGGCCATCCTGTCGGGCCCCCTACTTTTTTTTTTTTTTTTAAGCAATGATATTCTACTTGAATAGCTTAGTAGTTTTTGTAATCCTCGTTCAGTACTTGGCTAAGGCTGCTAATGTCTATTTGATTTTTTCATACTCCCAGTAATAAGGAAACACAATTGCTCTGATCTTTTCTAGGGTGGCATAATTAATGATGGTTCTGAATTAATTGGCCCTGCTGAAGCTTGCTCGGATTCCCTTGCTGATATCATTCCTGAGTGTAGTGCAGAAGGTAAGAGACTTTCTAGTCTTTACATTTCAAAGATGTTATTGCAGAAGATATACATCATATTGCATTGAAAAAAAATGCATGTATGTAGGAGTCTGAAGGTGTTTGACTGATTTGAATCCCCCATCCCCCATTTTAATGTCACTGATTTGGGTACACTAATACTGGGCTGATGAGTCCTCACATGTAAGTGACAGCTTTTTTTCTTAGTGGTAGATAGATGAGCAAGCCACCCTACAAGTAATGGTGTCATAGATTTGGTGACATGGTATAGTGAGTGTGTTAAAATATAGTAAGGCATTCTCATGTGTGAGGCTATACTATTTGTCGTGTAAATGCCTTACTAAAGTTTATTTAGCAGAATCGGTTTTGCACAATGAATTTCAAGGCTAGCTTTGAAAATTTAGTCATTTACCCAGAAAGAATAAGCCTAAGGCAGTTTTCATGTTTTTGATATATCTTGTAATAACATGAATCTAAATAAAAGCAATTTTTGTACATTTCATCAGCTTAATTCAAGAATACTTAATCTTGTTTGATTCTTGGAAGCATGTATTTGAATTTACATGAAGCTTTTAATATGTGCACCTTTGGAGATGTATTACTAATTTTCTGTTTGGGACATTAAGGAATTTTAAAAGATATAGAATGATTAAAGGACAAGGATAGTCTTTAAAGGAAAAAATAGTCATATGGATATGTAACAAATTGATTTGGAACACTGGAATTGGATTCTACTGGGTTGTGGGTTTCTGTTCTCTTCTCCCCTCCTAGTCACCAGTCCCCTCCTTTCCTCCCTCTCCCCCTGGTGTCAAGGCAGTTAACTCATCCCAGGAAGGATCAGTGGATCTTTCAGTTTTGTTTTCTGAAAAGTCATGGCTCCATTCATACTTTTGTCTTATTCTTCCAGTTGGGATATATAATGTTCAGAACCCTTGTATTTGGAAGCCAGAAGAGTTTAAACTTTGAAATAATGTTTTGGTTTCACTGTGTTTGTTTTTTACACTAAAGCCATATGCAGCCTGTGGATTAAACAGTAATTTTCTAAATTTAAAGAGAAAATAGATTTACTCAAAGAGCATTAGCTTTGATTTAGTAAGAAAAGGGTAAGAGATTGGACTAGATCATATTTGTTGATCTCTTTCATGACTCAGAGTTGCTGGTAGAGGATGCTGTATGGCTAATGTGAGAGATTTCCACAGTCTCCCCAAAGTGCTGTTCTGGGTGAGGGGAGAGAGTGAGTGAGAGAGAGGGAGAGAGAGAGAGAGAGAGAGAGAGCGAGAGACAGACAGACAGACAGACAGACAGAGACAGAGAGAGTGAGAGAGCGAGACAGACAGAGACAGAGAGAGACAGAGAGAGTGAGAGAATGAGAGAGAGAGACAGAGACAGACAGAGACAGAGAGAAGGAGGGAGGGAGGGAGGGAAGGAGGTGGGGGAGGGAGGGAGAGAGAGCTACATTGACAAAGATCTGTTACAGGACATTCCCATTTGGGTTCAATAAAAGTAGTGAGTTCTGTAGAATGGCTTGCTTTTTTACAATTTTATTTTATTTATTTATTTTTTTCTTGTTTCAGCACCTTTGTTTGTTTATTCACTCATTTTTATGGCCGGCTCAGCCTACCCCGAGGGCAGGGCTGGCGCAGCATGTGGTGCCGGGGATCGAACCGTGGTCCCTGAAGCTGCCCAAGCTTTCCCAAGCAGGCGCTTTAGACCACTGAGCCATCCCGCCGGGCCCCAAGAATGGCTTGCTTTTTAAAAAAATTTATATTCATTTATTTGGTAGAGGGTCTCATTACACAGCTTGGACTCTAGTGATCCTCCTATCTCAGCCTCCCCAGTGCTGGGATTACAGAGGTGTGTCACCATCCCCACTTTTGGTGGCTGGCATGGAGTGCCTGGTTTCTGGAGTATGCAGTACTGGGGATTGAACTCAGGTCCTTGTGCTTGCCAGGCAGGTGCTTAGACTGCTAAACTATTTCCCCATCCTGGGATGGTATAATTAATCTTTTTTTTTTTTTTGTCTTTTTGAGACAGGGTCTCATTATGCAGTTCAGGCTGGCCTTGAGCTCACTTTTGTAGCCCAGGCTGGTCTCGGACCACACTGATCCTCCTGCCTCAGCCTCCCAAGTGCTGGGATTACAGGCCTGAGCCACCACGCCCATCTTAATCTTTCCTTTCCTCTTTGTGGGGCTACCATGTTGAGAATTTTTAGTGTAGCATTTGGGTCTATCTATCTATCTATCTATCTATCTATCTATCTATCTATCTATCTACCTACCTACCTACCTATCATCTGTCATCTTTTACCTCTCCTTGACTTACAAGCCATGTTGACTTGGTTAAACCTGGAGTTGTGTTTAGTATGAGGAAGTCACATGTCTCAGGCCTCTGATGAGCCTTCATTGCCATTAATTCTGCATAGACATCATAGAAAAATGTGGATAATAATTTCATAATATGTTGTGCTTTTAGGGAGAAAACATCTGTTCTCCATGACGTTTTAATCATAAATCTCTGCTAGGGCTTTGCAAAATGTAGACCGTTTCTCTTTTTATATTTATGATACAAGAGACAGAGGTTGCATGGTGAAGGAGTGGCTATATTCCTGTGGTGCCCACAGCAAGTCGTTGTTCCTGGGTAGGGGTTCACCGTGATGACAGAAGGGCATCCCGAGCCTGTTTTGGTTTAAGTCATCACTGATGGGAGCAGTGCCAAGCTCGTTTTGTCTGTTGTTGGAGTCCAGGAGAGAAGGGGAGGAACACTGTTACTAGGGGTGATTTCCTTAGGATGATACTCTCAAGTTTTGAGGCTATTCAGGGTAAGTAGGTGACTGTTTCAGTGCTGAAAGAAATACAGCTAAGGTAGACCTGTAGCCTATTGTCTGCTGGGATTCTTCTGAAAAGCAAAGTCGATGCTATGTTCATAATGGCAGCAAGCCCAACAGCATGACTGAGGGCTATCCTGGCAAGCTGGTCTACAGGGGTGACCCTTGCAGACCTTGTTTTTATTTTTTTAAGTCTTTAAACCTTTAAAATATTGTGCTCCTTGGGAGGGTTTATCTTTTAGAAATCAAATTTCTTTTATGTGAAAAACTGGGAACAACATTGTTGTTAGAAAGACAGCAAAAGACTCATATTTAAAACCAACATTGACTTTTAAAAATTCTTTTGGCACGGGGTTTCACATGCAGTTCAGGCTGGCCTTGAACTCATTTTGTTGCCCAGGTTGGTCTTGAACATGCAGTGATCCCACTGCCTCAGCCTCTGGAGTGCTGGGATTACTGGCATGCACCCCTGTACCCAGCCAACAGTGACTTTTTATCCTGTCAGTTTTTCAGCTCCATCACTATCTAACTGTGCTGGGGTCTCCAAGGAACAGAAAAGCTGCGAATACTTGTGGCCCCCTCTCAGCCTTCAGGCCTGGGTGTGAGTCCTGCTGGATGACGCCTCACTGTCAAATACAGAGAGCTCAGTGTCTCATACAGCTTGCACATTCATTGGTTTTTGAGGGGGAAATGGCTCACATATCACAAGATTGTCTGGCCTAGTGGGAAAGTGAAAGGCGTACTTGGTGCCCAAAGGCCTGTGAACTATAGAGGTGACTCGGAGGGAGAGCAAGAGTAGGAGAGCTGGAAGCCATCCAAGTCCCACAGGTGTGCTGTGGAATGGAGGCTGTAGGGAGATTACTGAGAAGTGCATGTGGTTTGGGTTTAAAGCCAGAATGAGAGGCAGTTCACCCTGAAATAATGCCTGTGAAGGTAGTATTTTAACTGATATTTTGAAGGTGGATTTCATGTTTAATTCTTGGGCATTAATAGAATGAACCAGAGGGGCAGCTCTTAGTACATAGCTTCTTTCAGTTACAACTAGAATGACATGGTATATTGGTTTGTATTGTTACTGTAACAAAGTACCTGAGACCAGGTGCTTTATAAAGAAAAGAGGTTTATTTAGTTCATGGTTTTTGAAGCTTGTAGTGTTCCATCTCCTTGACCTTTGACGAGGGGCTTCCTAGCTACATTGCGCAGCATGGTAAGGAAGCAGAAAGCATAGGAAATAGCTGTGTGTAGGAGGAATCAGAAGGTGAGAAAGGAAGCCAGGGACTGGAGAGATAATCAAGGGTGTTGGCCCTAGTAGTGGGGATTGAGCCCAGTGCCTTTGCACTGGGCTACACATGCCCCTTTATTAATTATTAATTATTATTATTAGTTTTGCAGTACTGGAGATTGAACTCAAGATCCCCACCTGCACTTGCCAGGCAGGTGCTTAGGCCACTAAGCTATCTCCCCAGCCCCCCATCCTTTTTTAGATATTTATTTGTGTTTTTGACAGGGTCTCACTAAGTCACTAAATTGCCCAGGTTGGGCTTGAATTTGTAATCCTCCTATGCCTGCCTCCCAGAGTTCTGGGATTACAGGTGTGTAATGCCATGCCTGGAGACATCTCGCTCTTTTTATAATATGCCACTGCCTGGGAATTGATTTGGGTACCAGGAGAATGGTATTAGGGTGGCCCCTGGTGGCCTGATTCCGTCCCAGTGGGCCGTGGATCTTGCTGGGCCTACAGCCACACTGAGGGCTGAGTTTCCAGACACACTCTGGGGCCTCAGCCATGGCCAAGCCGGGGTGTGCAGCATGCTTGTCCCTTCTCTGAGAACAGAGCAGAGGCCCAGCCACCACTGTTTGTGTTAGTTCCTTAATGGAGCAACCCATACTTCCTAGTTGGAAATGAAAGTTCTGATGAAAATGTAAGTCTGTGATTTTTTTGTTTTTGTTTTGAAATTAAAATTACTTTATACTGTAGTGGTATTGAGAAACCGGTTGGGGTTTCCTAAAGAAATTAAATAAATAAATATTTATTTCATAAATATTTATTTCATAAATTTTGGTTTATTTGATTTATTTTTAAGTGACTAAATCTTTTTAGTATGAGACTGAAAATTACAACATTTATCAGGGTTTTTAGATAGATTACCATTATTTTATGTTCTTTAAATAAAACGTTTGTTATTGTTTATCTCCTTTGTCAAAAGAAACTAAGCTGCATTTTCTCCCTGATGAAAGGAGATCTCAGTGGTTGCTTCTTCCACAGTCAGATTCAGCCTGTGGTTGGAATTGAACTTAGCTGGGAAGTTCGGAGACTTTTGCGGGACCTGGGCCTCACCACGTGTTGCTCTCAGCTGTGGGCCCGTTTGAAGGAGTGAGTTGCTTTACTGCCATGTGGGCCTTTGATGTTGGGCCGATCTCCTCTGATCGCCTGTGTCATTTCCTCTTCCTGATACATTACCTGACTTCCACTGCAGTTCCAGGAGGAATGTTTTTCAAGTTCATGCATCAAGTAAGATAATTCAGTGGTTATAGCACATAGACAGATTGAGAGATCAACTTCTTCTTAAGGGATATATATATATATATATATATATATATATATATAAAATGAATTTAGGGTAGAGTGTACAGGGACTATAGGGTCTTACTATGTAGGTCAGACTCATAGTGATTCCCCTGTTTTCAGTTTCCTGAAACTGATTACAGGCATGTGCCACCATGCCAAGCCTCAATCGCTGTTTTAGTGTGCCCTGGGGGTGGGGCCGGCACTGCAGGCCAGGGATCGAATCCTTGGCCCCTGTATCTGCCTAAGCAGGTGCTTTACTCCGCTGAGCTATCTGGCTGGCCCAAGAGGGATATTCTTGATGTCTCCTGCAGTAGTAACATCTACTGGTTTTGGAAGGTGGGCCTGAAAATTATAAATGAAGAACTCCTTAAGTGCACATTGTAATAATGTGGAGATGAGGAAGCCATGTTTATTTAACCACTTCAGGGTAAATGTGGTATACATTTAAGAATAGCATGTATTGCTGGTTTTCATAATAGACTTCTTAAAATGACATTTAGCACTAATTCATATGTTTATTGAGTAACAAGGTAGGAATACTTTTCCTGTATGTAGATTGGCACCTAGACTGTAGTAGACTGTTAAATTTAATAATATTGGTTAGATGTAAAATGTTGGAGGACTAATCAGGAAGGCATATGGTTATTTAAATTTGATAAAAACCTATTATCAAAGTATGATTAATTTTCTATTGTTATTTTCACTTAGTGTATTATATATCTTGAGGCAGGTTCATTTTGAACAGGAACTTTCTGTGGTTGTTTGATTTTTTAGTACCCTGAGTCTATGCTTAAGATTAATTTAAAGCCTATATAGCACAGGGTGCAGTATAACAGAAAATCTAATTAAAAGTAATTAAATTTAAAGTTTTATCTCACAAATTTCCACTAGGTGGCACTATGAGAGCTCTAAATCTCTGAACTGGGATTATTCTAAACCTTCCTGTGTTAAAAGAGTATGACTTCCTCAGTTTAAGAAATTATTTTTTCCCTGTTAAGTGATTGTTTATTCAGCTTTATTTTATTATCGGACACTTACTAGTTAAATTTGTCTCAGTGGGGGAGTGTAACATAAATAGAAAGTAAGAACAGGGCATTTTTCTTAAAATGAATACAACTCTGTGTGTGTGTGTGTGTGTGCGCACGCGTGTGTGCGCGTGTATGTACACGGGACAGGTGCTACATGTTTTTTTTAAATTTTTTTATTTTATTTTATTTATTTTTTTCTTGTTTCAGAATCTTTATTTGTTTATTCACTCATTTTTATGGCCGGCTCAGCCCACCCCGAGGGCAGGGCTGGCGCAGCATGTGGTGCCGGGGATCGAACCGCGGTCCCTGAAGCCACCCAAGATTTTTCAAGCAGGCGCTTTAGACCACTGAGCCATCTCGCCAGGCCCGGTGATACATGTTATATATAGGGACTCGTGGAAACCCCGGCTGTATTGAGGATAATATTGGATATGAGGAGTTTATAAAACATTTGTGAGAGATTTTTTTTTTTTTTTTTAGTCTCCAGCTGTTTATTGACACAAGGATTCAACACATCCCCTGCCGGCCCTGGTGGCCAGGGCTGTCATGGAGGAAGGACACAGTGGACTGCGTGAGGCTCTAACCCGCGGCTCTTGCCCCCACATGTCTAAGAACAAGTTCAGGAAACACCCGCCCGCCCATGAGAGGCCAAAGCCCTGCGGGATGGCTCAGTGGTCTAAAGCGCCTGCTTGGGAAAGCTTGGGCGGCTGTAGGGACTACGGTTCAATGCCCGGCACCACATGCTGTGCCAGCTCTGCCGTTGGGGTGGGCTGAGCCAGCCATAAAAATGAGTGAATAAACAAAGGTTCTGAAACAAGAAAAACAAAAAAACAAAAAAACAAAAAACATTTGTGATACGTTGTAGGAATCATAGCTTTAGGTATAAGGAACCGTAACAATGATATAAATGCCTTATTTGATAAGTAAACCATTGGTGTTGCAGAGGGGTAAGCCTTGTATTGCAAACACTGTAGGTGTTGGGTAGCATTCAGAGGAATAGGTATGATTCTGCAGTGGAGAGATTTAATTTTTGGCAGGAAACAGGGAGAACCTATGTTGAGCATAGAAAGGTCAGCACTAGCTCCTATGAAGACGCCCCAGAACCCAGAGAAAGTTATGGGGAGCAGGAGGGTAGAGGCTCAGTGGGGCAAAGGGAAACAATGCGATAGACTCTGTCATTCACAACAATAGTTTTAATTGTAATTATGATCAGTATACTCTTTTTGGAACTTAGTAACTATACAGCAGACATTCTGGTGCTCTTTTTTTTAACTGCTCCAGTGTGGAGCACAAACATATCCCGAGCATGTTATTAAAATTGCAGGTCATCAAAGGCACAGCTCTTCATGCTGGCAGTCATTGTTCCTGAGTGACCACCAAGTGTCAGGTTGAGGAAGCTTGAGTGGCTGGAGCTCTACATTGAGGCATTCTGCTCTGGTCAGAAAAGGCTCGTTTCTTAACAGAAGCCAATCTGTATCCCTTCCACGTCAGCGTAGCCCTTGCTCCGCTGGATAGATGTCTTGCTTTGTGCATGGAGCATGAGTCACTGCCACTAGGACAAGGAAAAATTCCCTCTGGTTGACTGTGGCAATGTTTGAACCTCAGAGTTCACTGAAGCCTATCAGCTAATAGTAATGAGGCAGTAGACTTTATATAGTCACCCATGAGAGCCCGCCTGTTGTTCTAAAGGAAACTGATCTCTTTTTACAGATGGTCTTCAAATACAGATTTCTGATAGCTTTTGGTATAAAGATTTTTTTTCTATGGCAGCTCAACCTTTTCCTTTGGGGCCTTTCAGCCACGGTGTCCTAGACAGATTCTGCTCTACTGCCCTACTCCAAGCAGTTCAAAGCACAGAGGTGAGGGTAGGTAGGTGAACCGGGATGCTAAATAAACCCCTCATGTCTGCCGCAGCTTTCTAACAAGTCACCTGGGGCCCTCTAATATTCCTGAGACTAGAATCTCTGTGATATGAACCTGGAGGCAGAGTGCTTTCATAGAACCTCTGACTTGCCTGTTGTATCACTTCCAACAATGCTTCAGGTGTTTGACTTGGTGGTGCTGCTGCAGGCTGTACCTTGTACTCTTGTGACAGTGTAGAGGACCTCTGTAAGGGGGCACTGACTTCAGGTGGGCATAACTTTGGGCAGTCTCTGTCTCCTGTCAGGTATAAGTAGTATCGTTCCTGCCCTGTCTATAGCACTTGGCCTGCTTACCTGAACTGGGAACCTGGGCCTTGTCTCTCAGAACTTTCTGTCTGGGCTTTAGTCTCTACCTCATGTAATATTTATATGTTGTTTTGTGTAAAACGAGTTGAGTTGTAGGACCATGATTTCCAGGACCACCGTATGAAAGCAAGTATATCCAGTATATAAGTAAATTAGGTCTGAATATTTATAGGTCATAAATGGAGCTCATTGCTGTAGAGGGGAAAGCAGTTTTAAGATCTGAGTTAGTTTTGGGGCTCACGGTTTCAGAGGTTACAGTACATGGTCCAGTTGCTTTGGCTTTTGGGCCTTCAGTGAGACAGAACATCATTGTAGAGGCAAGTGGCACAGGAAACCACTTGCCCCATGGACGTTAGGAGGTATAAAAGACCTCATTTCTCCTTTAGTGGCAGGCCCTGATGGTTATGTTTTGCCACATGCCAGTAGCACCACCAGGCCTAAAGGTTATAGTGACTTGACAGTGGAGGACAGACAATAGTTCTGTAGTACAGCATTTCCTTGCTTCTGTAGTATGTTAACATTCAGGTTAGCGTACAGGCCTTTGCAGACATTTTGTTCTCAGGTGTGGCAGGATGCCAGCTCGAGGCTGCCGGTATAGCTGAGCTCAGCTGCAGAGTGCCTGCCTAGCAGGTGTGAGACCCTGTGGTCTGTTTCCTTTTACCAAAAGGAAACAAAACTAAACAAATGCTCCAGGAACACCTTAGAGAGCACTCCATTGAAAAGGAATTAAAATATAGGAAAAAAGCTATCAGTACACATTGGAAAATGCTTAACTGAGATGTGTGGCCAAGGAGATGTCTTCAGCAGTGTTTATAACTGTATCCTCAAGCAAATTCCCAGTTTTCGTCCTTGTTCATCCCCTTCAATATTTTTAGATAGGGAGCTTTAGAGCTTACTGCACACCAAGAAAGTTGTGAAATTCATAATACAGAATTACCTATAGTCTTACCAAACAGAGATTGCTATTAATATTTCATCTGTGTTTTTAGCTTCTTTGTCCCATGTATGTTTGTGTTTTAAACTTAGAACTGTTTTTTGTGTTGAGACATTTTCATATGAATACCTTACCATTAAGCATTGTTCCATAGTATGATTTTTTAATGACTATATACCATTTTATCGTAGAGAGGTGCCATACTTATCTATTATTAGTAATTGATACCTTCTCCTAGGTTTTACATTTTTGATGGACATTTCTTGTACATAGATCTGTTTGCACATCTCTGGCTGAATTTGGTAAACACGTGAATTTTCAGGTTAGAGATAAAAGTATTATTTGTGCTTTTACTATATACATTGCCAAATTGTCCTCCAGAAAGATGAACTAGTCGTTTTTCATTTTGTTTCTCTCAGTTTGGCAAAAATGTGCCTCTTCCTGACCTACTTGCATTTTTTTGTTGTTTGTTTGCTTGTAAAGAAACTTCATTTAGAAGGGCTGCCTGGATAGCTTGGTGGAACTAAAGTGCCTCATGGACTGGGGTTCCATCCCTGGCATGCTGTGCCAACCCCACCCCCAGAGCACGCTGAGACAGAGATTGAGACTAGTGCAGTGGAGGCTGAAAACAGGAGGATCACTACAAGTCTGATCTGTGTAGTGAGATGAGGTGGGTTGGGTGACTCCAGGCCTGAGAGCTTCCCCAGGGACAAGTAGCAGCAGGTCCCCTTTCCACAGTCACTGGCCTCAGGGTCCCTTTCTCTTCCCGCTTGGCTATCTCTGCCCTACAAAGATTGTCACATGTTATTACCTTTCTATCTGATGTCCTCTAAGTGTCCTGGCTGCTCATACCTTTTGACCATGGCTTTGGCAGAGGACCTGGCTGGGGAAGTCATGTACTAAATGCATTAAAAAAAATCTTTTAGGGGCTGGGGAGAGAGCTCAGTGGAATAAGTGCTTGTCTGGCAAGAGCAAGGTCCTGAGTTTGATTCCTGGTACCACACACACACACACACACACACTCAGAATTAAGTAGAATTTAAAAATGAAACATTTTGTATATAACATTGTTTCTCCTTAGATGATTTGATGCTCATACTTTTCTGGTATAATTTCATTTAATTATGATTGTCTTTGCTGATAAAATTGGGTTGCAGAGATAAAAGGAAATATGACTGTGTTCTTAGCTTTTTTGTGGTCAAAAGCTAAAAACTAAGTGTACACAACTCTATCTCTTTGTCCTTTGCTATTATTATTCTTGTTAGAAATGAAAACCAGGCACAGCATGAAACAGAACAACGTGATAGATGGTGTGAGGGTCATAGTGACATGACACTGGAGGACAGACAATAGATCTGTAGTGCAGCATTTCCTTTCTTCTGTGATTAGCTGTGTAGGCTGGCACTTTCTTTCCCAACTAAATTGTGTATTAATTTCAGTGTACCATATTATATGACCATACCATTGTAAGGACCAAAGTTGCATGGAAATGCCTACAATATTTTAAAAATCTCTTCAAAAGTTTTCCATATTTCTCAGAATAGTGGATAAATGACTTCTGAGATTGCTGTAACAGATTCTGAGTATGATGTACTGTCTGCAGGCTGAAATGCAGACAACTGAAACTCTTTCACCAGGTCCTGTGAATCCCAGTTGAGATTGTGTGGGGTTCATGAAATCTCTTGGTTTGAGGGGATAGAAACAGTTCTTTATGGGGATTGAAAGGATTTGAAAAAAGTGAAATAAGGATCTATTGGCAGGGTACCAAAGTAGGGTCTAAAGCTGATTGGAAAGTTGAGCTTAGCTGCCAGTGACAGGTTTTTGCCCTAGGTTACTCGATTTGATACGAAGTAAGCAACTCGGGTGCAGTCATAGAGGTCGGCAGACCGTGGCCTGGAGTCAGATCTGCAGCTGCCTGTTTCATATGGCCTTTGCACTGGGAGTGGCTTTCCTGTTCTCGCAGTGGTCAAAAAACCGCCCAAAATTATGATGTGAAAATGATATGGAATTAAAGTTTCAGTGTCCATAAAAATAAAGCAATATTGGAAGCACAACAGTACTTGCCTAGTTACTGAGTATCTTAGGGATGCTTTGTGCTCTGAGGTACAGTTGAATGGCTGTGACAGACACCAGGTGACTGACAGAGCCTAGTGTGTTTGCACTCTGGCTCTTTATAGAAAAATGTTCTCTGATCCCTGATCTTAGAATCATACAGTTGTGTACTATGATCCACCATCAGTTTTGAGTCAGTATTTAACCTTGAGGAAATAAATCTTCTTTATTTATTTCAACTAACTGAGAAACTTGGCAGTTAATAGAATGACTCAGTCACATACCTGTAGTTGCGCCCCAACGATTTTTTTTTTTTTTTTTTTTTATATGACTTGACTGTGAATCTTTGCTTGTGCCGGTGTGGTTTTCAGACCTCTGGGTGCTCTTGAGGGTCTTTTCGCGGGGACTGGAGAGCAGAAACCATTTAGGTAATATTAGGGCACTCTCATCCTGCTAACCTTTGCATTCATCATGAGAAAGCTGTGGGAGTAAAACTGCTGTCCCTAGGGGTCAGGGCAGTGACCCCAAATGGTAGCAACAGACATTGCCATGCTTGCAACAAAACCAGTGCTAATTCCTCCTCAGAACAACCTTGGCAAAGCAGTATAGACAGTTTATTAAATCTCCACCTTTGGGTCCAAGTCTGTTTAACATTGTATGTTGCAAATTGGACATGTACCTGCACTCAGATGGCTGGCTCCTGTGGAGACAGTGGTTGGAGCCCTGAGCTGAACTGCCCGCTGTTCTCGTGGGATAGCATTTTGCTTGAAACAGTTGACGCTATTGTTACTCAAACTTGAGTATTTGGCAGTTTATTATTCCAAGAAATGAATGAAGGTGATAGACACTTAAAGGAAAACAATTGTCAGCATTTTTTGCCAACGAATTTTCAGTTACACAGGAGGAGAAATTTTGGATGACTTCTACCACTTTGAGTTCAACTGTTTTCCAAGTATGTAAAGAATTTTCTGATGACATGTGTGGTACTTTCAGCAAATGTGATTTTTGGGGAATATTGTAATAATGAAATGTGGTGTCAACATTTGGAAGGTTTGTGTAACTCAAGAAACAACCTGTGTGTTACACACTCAAGCTTGGGTCATAGATCCAGTCTGTGAACAGGCAGACCACTGGATTCAGCTGTAAAGAAAACAGAAATTTCATTAATAGGATAATATTCCACATTGCACCTAGCTTTAATAAGTTTTTTCTTGTGAATTTTTGGTGTAGTGTCAAAGAAGAATATCCACAGTTATCTACAAAGGCTAAACAACCAACCAACCAACCAACCAACTAACCAGAAAAACACTTGTTCTTTTCACTTATGTATCCATGTGACATTTTCTTCGTATCTTTTGACCAAAATAACATATGAGGACAGATGTTGTCCAATCAGATATGAGAATCTAGTCATCATGTTATAAGCCAGACATTGGCATGATTTGTAAAAATGTGAAAGAGTGCTACTTCTTTTAATTATTTTTTTGTTTTGGCAAATATAGTTATTTTTCATATAATTCATGTTAATATGCAGTGCTCATTAATGTTTTACTTAGTCTCACTTTCTTGAATCAATACAATATTGATAAATATTTACAGGGATAATCCACATATGCAAAAGCTATTTGTGGTCTTACATCATTTTTAAGAATGTAAACAGTGATCCTGAGACCACACGATTTGCCATCTGTTGTTATAGATCGTGTTTATTCACTGTGAAGTCAGTTATATGAAATAAGACCAGCAATTTCACTGCTGAATAGTTCTTTAATGCCTACTATTTATTTCCTGTCTGAAAACTCAAGAGTTAATTGCAGTCCAAAGTTCTGTCCAAAGCCTATGGAAATGGCTGAAACAAAAATTCCTAAAAATCTTAATCCTTTAAAAAAAACTTGGGCTGGAGAGATAGCTCAGTAGAATAAGTGCCTGCCTGGCAAGTACAGGGTCCTGAGTTCAATCCTTGGTACCACAAAAGAAAAACAAAAACAAAAAACACCTTACATAGCATATATTTTCCAGATATGGATGGTTAACTGAAGACTTACTTCTGGGGCTATATTATTTAACTATTACATAATTGATATGCAGTTATAATTTCATGATGATCTATTATAATTTGAATGCATTAAATGTATTCCTCATTTAAAACCTTTCTTGTTAAGCAAATTATTAAGAAATGACTGTTGTTAGCCACTCTGTAAGTTTTAGGAGCTTAAGATTTAGGTGCTGTTTTCAGCTTACTCCAAAGTTTTATTTTTCTCCCCTTACCATAAGCTGTTTACAGCAGTTGTGTGTTCAGCTTTCTGTAATCAGTTTGCAAGACTTGTAAAGGTTTTCTGAGACAAGATCTCACTAGGTAGCCCAGGTTGACCTTAAACTCCCCGTGATCCTCCTGTCCTAGCCTCCCAGGTGCTGAGATTATAGCTGTGTGCCACTGTGTCTGATTCAAAAGCTCCTTTTTTTTTTTTTTTTTTGAGGCCATTTTTTACTGTAGACTTAGTTATTATGTCTGTGTGTGGTGACTGCACCTGAGGGTCCCTGGAGGGCAGGAAGGAAGAAAGGAAGAAAGGAAGGTGGGGAATGGGGCGAGGACTGTGACCCAGGTTTTTCAGGTTTTCTTGTTGGGAGGCAGTGTAGCGTCCACAGCTGTAGGCCTTTATCAGACTCACAGTGATCCTCTTGTTTTCAGCCTCCCAAGAGCTGGGATGATAGGTGCATGCTACCACGACCCAGTCTCAGTTGTAGTCTCAGTGTGCCCCAGGGGTGGTACTACATGCAGGGGATTGGACCCTGGTGGCTGGGCTTGCCTAAGCAGGTGCTTTTATCTGCTGAGCTATCTGGCCAGCCCTTCCAAGGCTCTTTTTGATTGTGAGGCTAGACAGAGATTTTCCTTCAATTTTAGTTTGGTGATTAAGGTAAGAAGACTGTCTTCCATAAAGAGCCATGAAGTGACAACGTAAAAGTGAATGAACTAAACAAAAACGAAGTGCAGGACACCGACGACTTCCATCTGGTACATTGTAGCCTTCCTAACTGAATGGGATGGTGTAATAGAATGACTAACGTGTTTTGTATTCTTTGTGATGCTGATTTTAATATGTTTACTCCTGTGATCCTATTCTAGGCTTCTCCAGTGACAGTGATCTGGTGTCTTTTACCATCGATACGGATTCTCTTGCTGAGTTAGACGATGGAATGGCTTCCAATCGAAACTCTCCCATTAGAGCTTTTGGTCTCAGTCTTTCTTCGGATTCTTCCTCATTAGGGGCTGTTGCTTCTGACAGTGAACAGAACAAAACAGAAGAACGGGAAAGTCGTAGCCTCTTTCCTGGCAGTTTAAAACCTAAACTTGGCAAGAGAGATTATTGGGAGAAAGCAGGAGAATTAATAAAATTGGCCCTGAAAAAGGAAGAGGAAGATGACTATGAAGCTGCTTCTGATTTTTATAGGAAGGGAGTTGACCTGCTCCTAGAAGGTGTTCAAGGTACAGTTTTACCTGCATTAACAACATTATAATATGTTCTTATGTTGGTATCTGCAGAAAAGTATGAATATATAATTA
Source organism: Myocastor coypus (assembly GCA_004027025.1). Classification (NCBI taxonomy): domain Eukaryota; kingdom Metazoa; phylum Chordata; class Mammalia; order Rodentia; family Myocastoridae; genus Myocastor; species Myocastor coypus. Next base: position 15,631 of record PVJA010025956.1, read on the forward strand.
TATCTTCTTCATAATCCTATATTGAAACAAGATTAAAAATGAGAAATTACTAAATTTTTTTTTGTGTACCAGGAATTGAACTCATGACTTCATGCTTGCTAGACAGTACGCCACTGAACTGTATCTCTGGCTGAGAGATTACTAAATCTTAAATAGTATTATCAGAGGTGTTTAACTTAATACTTTGATCAGTTGATCTATGGAAAGTGGGATTCTTTCAGAAAATCAACAAGTCTCCAAGTCTTTTATAGAAATAAATAATTATCTGTCTTTCCCAATTTGATTGTGGTGTTCATCAGAAGTATTGACAAAGAATCTTTAGTATATTTGCTTTCAACAGCTGAAAGGGAGAAAATGAAATGGGCTTTTATTTTTTATTTTTTAAAATTAATTTTAATAAGAAATCACAATGTGACAATTTCAAAACATGTTAGTAGTACATTTCCTATAATTCATACAATGCATATTGTTGTCCTTATTGTAGTTATACAGAGCACATGGTGTACACATGATACATTTTTTTTTTTTTTTTTTTTTTTGAGACAGGGTCTCACTGTGCAGTTCAGGCTGGCTTTGAGCTCACTTTTGTAGCTCAGGCTGGTCTCGAACTCACAACGATCCTCCTGCCTCAGCCTCCCAAGTGCTGGGATTACAGGCGTGAGCCACCATGCCCGGCTAATGATACATTTTTTAATGGTCATTAGTATTAATAGATTTCTTCTCTTTGATCTGAGAGAAGGTAGTTGTATACATAGTCAAATGTTCCATAATTGCAGTGGGTTACTGGTGAAACGGGCAATGTTGTAAGCTGTTGATTTTAATGCAAGTTTACAGACCAAAAATTGGAGAAGAAGAAGGGCTACAAGGATAGCCAAAACTTTGGCCCGAGCCCTTCAAGGTCAGTGAGAACTCAGGACAGAACAGAAACTGTGCTGTAACATCCTGTAACTCAGTGGTTTCCCAGATTTTCTGTTTAAGGAGATTAAGGGACCACAGAAGAAAGGGATTCTTGAAATTAGTATTTGCCATCAATCATTGATATTCCAATGTCTCTATAAAATGTGATAAAAGCAGTTATACATTTGTACACAGATATTTAGAAATGTAAGCATGTGAAATGGGCTTTAAAAATCTATCTGTCTGTCTGTCTGTCTGTCTATCTGTCTATTTGGTACAGGGTCCTAGTGATTCTCCTGTCTCAGCCTCTCCAGTGCGGAATTACAGGTGTGCACCAGTGGTACTGGGGACCAAACCCTGGTCCTTCATGCTTGCCAAGCAGGCGCTTAGATCGCTGTCCTAGCTCCTCAGCCCAAAGTGGGGTTTTTAAACTAAGTGTATGAAATGTTTTTGTTCTTCATCAGTTGCAGTAAACTCGTCTAAATAATTTAGATGATATAGAACATGTAGAGTTAAATGTAGCTCATTGAAAAGTAGAACTTTTTTAAAAAACCATCATCTTTTGTTTTTGCTTTTTGAATGAAGCATGCTGCAGTTAATTACTGACTTATCTGGACACATTAATCAAAGGGTGATGTGAGTTTGTTCCTGCGCTTTTCTTTCCAGGAAGACCACCCTTTTCATTTTTGCTCTTGGTCTTTGATCTGTCAGTGCTATTCAGTTCACTAGCACATGTTACTGCAGGATGCCCTTTCACTGTGCCTGCCAGCCTGTATTCAATCTTCTGCTCTATTCTTCCTAAGCATAAACTTAAGTCTTGCAGTCTGCAGGTGTAAGGATGCATTCCAGCCTGTGGAATAGGGAGTGTGTGCGTGAACCTCTTCTTACCCAGCCTCTTGATCCAGTCAGTTTCCAGCTTTCTGTCCTCTGTTCCTAGCTATCCATTGTGCTGTGTAAGTCAGCCAGTTTCTTGAGTTTTCTGTTAGTTGTCGCTTGGCCTTGTAGTTTTTAACTTCTAAAATTTTCCTGCTGCTGTCTTCATCTTCAGTCTCTTTGTTCTTGTGGGGTTTTGCCTTAAGCACATTCTTTGCTACCATATTAGTAGAGCTTCACCATGAAGCTTTACTAGTGTGTTTAATTTGCCATCTTTAGCTGGAAATTCAGATTTCACAATTGCTGTCTATTGGTATTGGAGTGGGTCTGGAGATTAAAAAGCTTTGGATGCTTTGTGTGGAATATTGTTATTTGCTTAGTAATTATTGCCTTAGTGAAGTTACTGATACACAATCGTTTGAAATCTGTTAACATACAATTTCAAACAATTGATTGTAATATTCATTTCCTATTAAATTTTATGTAATTTTAGCTAATTCTAATTGGGAATCAAATACTGAGGTTACTTGGTTTCCTGGTTTTCATACTAATTTTTTTTTTAAATTTTTATTTTATTTTATTTATTTTTTTCTTGTTTCAGAAGTTTTGTTTCTTTCTTTCTTTATTTTTTTTTTTTTTTTTTTTTTTGCGGGACTGGGGTTCAAACTCACGACCTTGCACTTGCCAGGCAGGCACTTGTGCCTCGGAGCTATCTCCCCAGCCCCATGTTTCTTTATTTTTATGGCCGGCTCAGCCTGCCTTGAGGGCAGGGTTGGCGCAGCATGTGGTGCTGGGGATCGAACCGCGGTCCCTGTAGCCGCCCAAGCTTTCCTAAGCAGGCGCTTTAGACCACTGAGCCATCCTGCCGGGCCCCACTAATTTTGTTTCTGAAACAGCTCTGTAGTCTATTGGAGTGTTTGTTTGCTAGTGGAGCATTTAACTCACTTTTATTCTTTTCTTTAACTCTGATCTTGACTTGGGAGTTTAAAATGAGGAATAGTTTGCAAAAATCTGCTCTGGTTCTCCCTTTCCAGGTAAATTATCTGCTAAAATTTCACTGGCATTTAACCGACATCAGCAAACATATTGGTATGAAATCTTTCTGTTTAAAAATTAGCTGCATTTAATGTCAGAACACTTCATAATGTTACCACTTGATGGCACCAGAAAAATAAAGATTGTTGCTTCACAATGAAATTATTGGTGCATGTCAGCAAATAACAAAAAATACTTCATTTCATTCTTTTGTTGTTTATTTTTGTTGAATTATTTTTTCAGTAGAATTTGATACAAAATCTACTAACTTCTGTCTTAAGGAGTGCTAATCATTTAAGCATATTCTCCTTTTTTAATGTATTTCTGTCTTTCTGAAACTGCAATACCCATTCCTGCTCTGGATTGGGTTTTGTTGTTAATGTGCCATCGAATCCAGAAAGTTAATCAATGATTTATTATTTTTAGTCTTTCATTGTTTATTTATAATGTGGTCAGTTTTATTCAGAGTATGTGAACCATAATCACAAAATGCTAATGTTTTTCATTCTGATTTTTAAAAAGTTATCTGCTATCTTCAAACTTAATCTTTTGACAACATACAAAAGAATCCATTTTAATCCCAAAAATTGTACACCTGACTGTGTATAATATATAAATTCAGAGTAGTGTTTCCAGTCAGGATTCTACTTACTAGTATCCTAGTCACAATGACCCAACAGATACATAACATTATCTTCAAATTTGGGGAAAGTTAGGGGTTCTAGCCTGTGAGCCTGATTTGATAGCTAGGCTCAGCAAATACATTTCTTTGGGGAAAGTTTATCCTAGTATGACAAAATGGTTGCTGAAACATCATTAGAGTTGATAATATGTATAAATGATTTAAATTTAATTTTCTTACAGTTCTTGTGATGGGTGGAATTGGCGTGCTTTGTTTCTCGATGTCTGATAAACTAGAGAAAATCTCAGCACTAAGTAGGAATGCTTTAGATAGAGATTGTTATGGATTGGAAATATGTTATTTTATTGCTAAACTCTTCTTGATAAAGGAGCTTACCTGATTGGTAGTAGCTCTGTAAAGGTGGCTTCCCTGTGTTTGTGCATCTGAGCCTTGATGTACAGCACAGTGGCAACTGCTCTCTGTGTCCACCTGCTCAGAGAAGTGCGCCCTTAACTTTGAATTCTGTTTTGAACTTGACAGTTTACTTCTTCCCTTAGTCTAGAAATGCTTCTTGAAATCAAGGTGCTGTGTACTCTTCTAAATTCACAGGTCTTTGTAGATTTAAGAGGGAAGATCCAAAGGTCAAAGCTGAGATCAACTTGAATCTTTGAAGAGAATGTTACAGCACTTGTCTTTTATTTCTATCTTGTTAATATATTATTGGAAGTGGCTGATAGGATTAGTATCTATCTCAGGGTAGTCTTATTGGACTAGTTCAGTTATGTAGAGTGGTAAATGGATTACATAAAGGTATTAGTGATGAAATGTTTAAATAATGACTTGGTATCTGTCATATCCTTGTTGCAACACAATATGTTTTTGTTCTGTTATTTTGAATCTCATAGAATAATCTCCTAAGAGCTCAGCTATGGCTGGTCATACTGGGCTTTGTCTAAGGATACCAAAATTGAGAGGGTGCAAACATTTGATATAATGATTCTAAAAGTTGGCACCTACTTAGCAAGAATAATTATTTAAAATAGGAAGCTACCAGATGGTGAGCATTGTTAGTAACACCCATCTGTGTGCCACATTATGAATTGCAGAATTGATTTGAGAGCTGGTTTTATATAGTTTATTCCAGATGCCAGAATTATTGGTTTGTTATATCTGTGAGGAAGACATTGCAGTCCCCATTTTACAGATGGAGGAAAGTAAGACCTTACGTAAAGAAAGTGATTTTCTTGAGGACAAAATAAGATTAGAGCCAGGATTTTAATCTCGGTCTTTCCAAATCCACATGTCTTCTGTCATGCCATGTCTGTGCCTCCTAGTAAGACAAGAAACCCGCAGGTACTTTGTGACTTCTTTTGAGTCACTTATATTGGCTCCAAATTGAAGGGGTCCTTGTTTTTTTTTTTTTTTCCTCTGTATTTTTTAGGGAGGAGTCTACAGGGTATTCAGGGTCTCACTAGTAGATTAGACTCGTGGGTAGTAATCCACCTGTTTACTGCTTCCCAAGAGCTGGGATTACAGGCATAAGCCACCACGCCCAGTCTTAATTGCAGGGCTGGCATGAGGTTTGATCTCAGGCCCCTGCGCCTGCTTGCAGGCACTTTAATTTGAAGGGTTCTTTCACACGGAGGGAACTAAGACTTAATATAAACTAAATGATTTGTCTAAAACACAGCCAGTAGGAGCTCAACCATTCTCTGAAGGGTTGGTTCTGGAATGTATAGACTCTATAAACATAGCTTGTGTCTGCATATGCAGGATATACTTGAGCGCTGTAAAAAGCAGCTGGGATGAGTGGTTTGTTGCTTTGATTGAGAGTTACATGAATATTTGGAAGCCTAAAGGATAACCTGATGTACTTTGGAATGGAGAGATATGTGAGAAAGGTTTATATCTTGATTTTTTTAAAGGAAAGCAAGTCGTATTTCAGATATGAAAATGTATGACTTTAAATTTTGAGTTATTTACAGTATTGCTAACTCAGAAGATGCTACAGAAGTATTTTCTACTTTACTTTAAGGTGTTGCCTAGGTTAGTGCAAAATGCAGCATAGTGCTAGGCTTGCAAGATTTGAAGCTATGTTTTTAATGGGTAGTCGTGATTTGGCCTTCTTACTTTCTAATGTTCTGACACCTGGATTTTTAAAATGTATGAACCCCATGAGAATTTTTTCTTCTTCTTCAATGTCGTTTCAACAATAATTTAGGACCCCTTGAAATTTTATCTAAATTTGAGAATTACCTTTTCCATTTATGTAAAAAAAAAAAAAAAAAAAAAGCAGTTAGAAATTTGCTCAGAATTGTGCCAAGTCTGTACACGTTTTAAGTCTTCCAATCTGTGGAATAGAGGGTTTCTATTTGTATCCATCTTCTTTGATTTCTTTTTAGTAATGTTTTGTAGTTTTCAGTGAATGAATCTTTTTTCTCTCAGGTTAAATTATTTCTAGGTATTCTGTTCTGTTGAATGCTATTGTTAGTTGAATTTAAATGCATTTTTTCTTAAGAATGTTCTTTCCTGTATAGATTCAACTGGCCTTTACTCACCATCTTGTTGAATTTGCTACTTAGCTCTAATTGTTTTTACTGTAGATTCTTTGGGATTTCTATGGATAGGATTATGTTATCCATGAAGTTAGTTTTATGTTTTCCTCTTCAATTTGAATACTTTTTATTTATTTTGCTTGCCTAATGCCCTGGCTAGAACTTTAGTACAGTGGAGAATATTTCAGAGGTAGACATCCTTGTGTCATTCCTGATGATATGAGCAAAATTTTTAATCTTTTATCATTATATCATGTTATTACTGGTTTTCATAGATGCTCTTTATAAAAATGTTGAGGATGTTCTCTTGTATTTCTAGGTTATGAGTGTTTTCATCATGAAAAGGTGTTGGATTTTGTCAAATGCATTTTTCTGTATCAGCTGAAATGATTATCTTTTCCTTTGCCTTATTAATGTGTATACTATATTGAGTTTACATTGGATCAGTCTTTCTTTTTTTTTGTACCAGGAGCCAAACTCAGAACCTTGCTCTTGCCAGACAGGCATTTGTGCCACTGAGCTGTGTCCCTGGACCTGTACCAAGCTTGTATTCCTAGGATATGTTCCATTCACCACAGAGATTCATATCTTAAATTTGAAACCAGTTTTGCCTGTTGATGTCTCATCTATATTTTGTCACTGTAATATTGGTAGACAAGAAGGCTTTTTGAAGTCTGGTTACTATCCATCTTAATCTAGAGTCAAGCTCTTTCCAAAGGAAAATACTATAAAAAATTAAGATAATATCTTTTATGAAAAATTTCTACCATCTTTTCTATTACAAAATGGAATCTGTATTCTTCTCTGTAATTCAGTAAATTGCCCTTATTGAGACTGTCTTGGATCTTAACTGCTTACTGAGAGCATGCTAAAGCAGTAAAATTGAGTTTTCAAAAAGATTTGAAGAGATTTAAATGTGACACTTACTCTTCCATGCTTCCTTCCCCACCAGCTTTGTGGCTTTCCCTTTCTTTAGTTGATCCAACAAGAGAAAGCAATTATTAATGCAGTGAACTCAGAAGAAACTATCTTGTGGGTTCAGAGAGAACACTTTAGCTTCTCTGTTCCTGATGATCTCAAATGCAAAGGTTTGCTTTTTAAATTACCGTGTACTCAGGTCAATCCTTCTTTCAGATTTTGTGTTAGACCATACTCTTTCAGTTATGGGTAACAAAAACCTAAGCAACTCAAAGAAGCCCACACAGAAAAGGATGTTTTAGCTTACAAAAATGAGTGTGGTTCACTGTACAGATACCTGGGTTCAGATGTTCAGGAAATACCACGTGGTCTTGGACTCCCTGGTTCCTTGTCTCTGTACACTGTCAATACTTGCTGCCTCCTTTCTCTGATTTGATCTTCAGGATCCACAGGAAGTGGGTGTTTTCCCCATGACTGTAGTGTATGTTCAAGGTAGAATGGGCCTAGCGTGGGTCATGTGCTTCGCCTCTGTCTTCCAATCTGGTTGTTACAGTTATTTGATCACCTGTAGGAAGGTTGACAGATGAACCAGGGTCCCTTGTAAACCACCACTTGACCTGAACAGCATAACTAGAGCAAGGAAAAACAGACAAAACTGATCCAAATGTTACCTCTGTCATTCCTGACTCAACAATGGCATTTATTATACTTTCTTCCATCTTTGAAAAACAGAAGCTTGCTTTATTTGTAAGTTTTCTCTTATATGTTTCTCAGGCTATAATTTTCTAGACATGAGGCATGTTCATTTTTTTTAAAACTTAGAAATTGAAGTATAGTTATTTATACAGAAAGGAGATACCTCGAGTAGATAGCTGAATCTGTTTTCACACCTGGGAAACCCTGTGGAACCTGGCCTGGGTCAGGAAGTAGCTTTCTTCTTTCCACTTCTAGTCCTTTTTTCTTCAAGAGAAATTGTCATGCTGGTATGGAGTGGTGAGGCCTGCATTTTTGACTTTGTATTCTTTTTTGTGCAGGGGAGTGTTCCCTCAATTCCATCCTTTCTGTTGGTTTGGCCTTCTTCATGGTTCTTTGTTTCCTGGTAACATTGAAAATGTGGATTACATAGGGATTTACTTTTTCTCTTGATTTTTTTTCAAGAAGTTGTGTGGGGAGATTTGAATTTGGTTCATCACCATTATCTTCCACGCCGAGGAGTCCACATGGATTGTTTTTGGAATGTTTAAAAACAATTGAACTGTAACATACATTGCTATCTTTATATATCATTGGATTCAATTGCCAATCTTTATGTGTAATTTTGAATATGTACGTTTTTCAAATGTATTTGTATTCACTGTGTTTAAAAGTACATTATGGACATCATTACCTTTATCTCATAGTTTACCTTGCCAGAAAATAGGATTACTCTTCTAAATAGTTACAGAGCAATTATTATACTTGACAAGTTTGAGAGAATTGTATGGGAAACATTCTAATTGTGGGTTCACTTTTCTTTTTTGCGGGACCAGGGTTCCAACTCAAGACCTTGTACTTGTCAGGCAGGCACTTGCGCCATGGCCCCTCACTTTTTTTTTTTTTTAAAGAATTGTTTTATTTTGTTTTTTTTCTTGTTTCAGAACTTTTCTTTGTTTATTTATTTATTTTTATGGCCGGCTCAGCCTGCCCTGAGGGCAGGGCTGGCGCAGCATGTGGTGCCGGGGATCAAGCCGCGGTCCCTGCAGCCACCTAAGCTTTCCTAAGCAGGCGCTTTAGACCATTGAGCCATCCTGCCGGGCCCCCTATTGGTCATTTCTTAAAATTGATTTTGCATTGTGTTTGGTGTACTCATTCTCTGATTAATTAATTTATTAATGTGTATGGGAGAAGCCATCAAATATAGTTAAATCATGCCAAAAAATAATCTTTAATAAGCCCAAGCCAGAGATAACTCTTCCCTCTACAAAAGTACCTTGTAGGTTAGTCCAGAACACACATGGAATATACAGGTGAAATAAAAGCAGTGATTACAAACAATCCTAAATTGGACATTTTTATTGTAGTTGATTGGTTTAGTAGTTCAGGGGCAAATAATGGCCTGATCTATGTTGCTGATAAAAGGCCCATCTTTGCCTAGGCAATAGGAAATAAGACTAGAAGGAATAATAGGAAATAAGATGAGGAATAAATAATCAGCAGGAGGCACCTGTGGGATAGGTAGCAATGTATGTAATAGTCCTTTTATGAAATGATGTAGTGATATAGGCAAGAGACTGTAGAAGGTTTGTAGTGTCACTGGGAAAGCCGGGTCAGCTGAGTTCCATGCCCTTACAGACATATGAACAGGTGTGTTTTGAGAAACTGGCCGTGGTAGCCATCGTGAGTTCACTGTTACTAGGCCTTTAATCTTCAGCAATTTTTTTTTTTTGGTTATTCATCCTTAACATTCATTTGTTAACTCACATGGACTGTTTTATACAAACTCTACTTCCTACAATACTAGTTATTTTAATGACCCCATATTTCCTTGGTTTTCTAATTCTCAGGCTGAAATGTTGGGGATTTGCTTTGCCATCTTCTTTTTCCCCTTGGTCTTTAAGCACTGAAGTTTACTGAGACTTTGTCTTTAGGCTGTTAGGCTCCTCCCTGAATTTCCTGAGGTGACTTCAGAGTTGTATGACTTCAGTAACTATACAAAAGAGCACTGTGCAGTAGCAGTATGATGTAAGACATATATGTAGTCTTGAGTTTTCTAGTAGCCACATTCACATTACAGAAAGGCCTCCATCACTGGCCACATGGGAAATGAATTGTCTTCACCCTACTTCAGGAAGAAACTAAAATTACCCAACCATATCTCTTCAATACTAGTTTTCAAGATACAACATTGGGTAACAAAAGATGGTGGTTTCTAAGAGGAAGTGGACAAATTGGGTGACAACTTGTGATTGCTTTGGCTTGCTGTTTTGATTTCTATGTAGTGGCACAGGGAGAGATAAACCATATGGGTCTCCACAGAACCCCATGTTAAGGAAATGGAGTTGAAAGACTAGGAAGACCAATGCTGGAGTTCACAGTCAGAACTTCTAGGACTGTCTGATGCATGGTGTCTTACTCATATCTGGACAGGAGGCCATGCACAAAGGCGGTGGAGCAACCCTGCGGTGTTCAGCAGCACGCTGATGGGTGGTGCCCATGGACGTACTAGCCCCGGCCAGCAAGACCTGGCACTGAAGGGACAGGGCACACAGTGATACAGTAATGGGAGTAGTATCCACTCCTGAGAGGGGGACTGAAAAACTGGAAGTCAGTCATGGGGCCTTAGGGTGAATAGTCAGAAGAAATAATAGGTAGTTCTGGACCTACTGTAATAAATTGTACAAGCAAACCCCTAAAAGATCAAACTTTTCAAGAAACCTTAGTTTACCCTATAGTAAACCTGGAGAATACCAATAGGAATTAGAAAAACACCATCCTCCCCAACAATGTAAAATTTGACTGTCATACAATAAAAAATTACTGTTCATACAAAGAAACAGAAAAAAAGGAAACTATAAATGAGGGAAACAAAGAAATCCAACCCATTCAGAAGTGACATAGACATTAGAATTATCAGAGAGGGGCTTAAATGTTATAACTGTGTTCATTTATGTCATAAAGGTACCATAGGTGGAAATACGGGAAAATTGCAAAAGACCCATAGTGACCTTCTAGGAATGAAAGCTGCTGTATCACCAGTGAAAAATCAAAGGGGTAAGGTTAATGGCAGGTGAGGTAGTCCAGGAGAAACAGTGAACTTTAGCATACAGCAACAGTATCCGGAGTGAAACCCAGAAGAAAGAGTAGAAGGAAAATTAATTTGGCGTCAATGAACTATAGAACAATTTTTGTATGTATAGCCCTTGAAAAAGGAGGGAGAAGCAAAATATTTGAGGAAGTGATGCCTGAAAGCTTTCCAAACTTGATAAAAACAACCCCACAAGTCCAAGAAGCTCAATGAGCCCCAAGCACAAAACATAAAAACCGTGCAAAGGCACATTAAACCTTAAGATGGCTGGAAAATAAAGAGGTCATTATAGAACACAGGCTAAAAACAACATTATGTTTCTTGTTGGAAACTGTGTAGATAAGAGGAATCATTTCAGGATGAATGGAAACATGTAATGCAGGGGAAGGGAATAAAGGTCTGCCTTTTGAGAATTCTGCACCTAGTGAAAAAAACCTTTTAAAAATGAAGGCAAAATGAGAAATTGTTAATTAAGCTTTGAACATGCCCATTATATTGACTGTGCTGTCTTCTCTGTTTCTCTTGGTCAGGAGAGCTAATGGCTTGTTGATTTTGTTATATTTTCAAAGGATTGAGTTTTTATTTCATCTTTTGTGTATTTTTTCACTTTTTTTTTTTTTGGTTTTTTTGAGACAGGGTCTCTCTATGCAGCTCATTCTCATCTTGAGCTCGCTTTTATAGCCCAGGCTGGTCTTAAATTCACACTGATCCTCCTGCCTCAGCCTCCCAAGTGCTGGGATTACAGGCATGGGCCACCACACCCAGCTTTCATATTTTTGTTTTACTGGTTTCTTTTCTTCCCTGTATTCTTTTTGTATAGTTCATTCTTTATTGTTGAGATTTTGTCTTAAGAGGTGGAAACTTGCCTTATGGATTTGAGATCATTTTTCAATGTAGGTGCTTAAAGTTGTAATTAGCATTCCTCTGAACACTGCTTTTGCATCTCATGTATTTTGTTGCTTTCATTTTCATTCAGCTTGAAGTAATTTCTACTTTTCTTTGTAGCTTTTTCTTTGATCCATGTACCAGTGTGTTCTTTAATTTTCAGAGATTTGTAGGTTTTTCCACAATTTCTTTTGTTGTTGAGTTTTGGTTTGTTATGGTTGTTGAATATAATTTGTATGGTTTTGATTCATTTATACTCATTAGGACTTGTTCTGTGGCCTAGCACGTGTTACCTGCTACTGGGTGTTCATTCTGTACATGTCAATTAGCTCAGGTTGCTTGATAATAGTGTGCAGTTCTTTGACACTCTTGCCGGTTGTTTCTTTGTTCTAGCAGTTACTGAGATGTCTGATTAATATTGTTGGCTTGTCTATTTATTTCTGTATTTTTTTTTCATTTATTTTGGAACTCTGTTATTGGGTAAATGCATATTGATGATTGTTATATCTTCTTTTTTTTTTTTTTTTTTTTTTGTTTTGTGGAACCGGGGTTCAAAGTCAGGACATTGCACTTGCCAGGCAGGCACTTGTGCCCCTGAGCTATCTCCTTGACCCTTATATCTTCTTGATAACCTTTTTCACATTATAAAATGATTGTTTTTGTCTCCAGTAATATTTTGTTCTTAAGCCGGGCGTGGTGGCGCAGGCCTGTAATCCCAGCACTTGGGAGGCTGAGGCAGGAGGATCGGTGTGAGTTCAAGGTCAGCCTGGGCTACAAAAGTGAGCTCAGGGCCAGCCTGAACTGCATAGCGAGACTCTGTCTCAAAAAAAGACGAAAAAAAATTTTTATTCTTAAAACATAATTTGCTGAATATTAATTATTTTATTTTATCTTTTCTGCATATTAATTTAGTTATTCTATGTCACTTATAATTACTTTCTGGTATATCTTTTTCTGTTTTTTTTTTTTTTTACGTTCAACTTGCTTATTTCTTTGAATCGTATTATATCTTGTATGAACAAGGTATAGTTGGATCTTGTGGTTGTTGCTTTATAATTCAGCCTTAGTTTTTGCTTTTACTTTGAGATTTTAATTGACATAGATTTAATGCAAGTTTTAATATGGTTAGAATGCTTTTCTTTTTGAAACAGGGTCTTGATACACAGTTCAGGCTGGCCTGATCATCTCCCAGTGATCCTCCTGCCTCAGCCTCTTGAGTGCTGGAATTACGGGTGTGTACCATCACACTTGGCTCAGAGTTATTTCTGCTATTTTATTATTTAATGTGTGTCTGGTATTTTATGTCTTTTATTGTGGTAAATAGGTATGTTCTAGTGTACTTTTTTTTTCCTTTTAAAAAAATATTATGCCAATTTGAGCATAGAGTAATATTAAACCCTCAACTTAAAATTTTTGACTTCACAGCAGGATTATTCTAATTCTAAGGATATTCCAGTGTGACTTCTTTCCATTCTCTCAACCTTTTGCTATTACTGTCATGTAGGTTATCTTTTTTTTTTTTTTTTTGCATGGCACTGGGGATTGGACTCTGGACCTTTGCTTGCCTAAGCAGGTACTTTAGTCCGCTGAGCTATCTCACCAGTTCTGAACACTTTTTAAACATTTGGATAAGAATTAAGGGAAATTACATTTGTAGTATATTTACATTTACATTTTATCTCCTTTTTCTGACTTTCTGAGATAGTTTTGCTTTGTGTCCAAGCTGGTGTTGAACTCATTTTGTCTCACCTCCCCAGTGCTGAAATTACAGGTATGTGTGCCATACCTGGCTTCTCCCTCTCATTTTTTGTTTTTTCTTCTTCTCAAAGTATCTTTTGATGGATGGGTCTGCTAGCGACAAATTCTCTTTGTCTGGGAATACCCTTATTGGTCTGTACTGTTGAAAGGTAGTTTTTCCAGATATTGTATTCTTGGTTGGCCCCAACCCTATTTTAAACGTGGTACACTGGGTCTTGATTTTCCATTTTTTGATATTCAGTGAATCTTACTGAGGCTTCTTAGTTTGTGTTGAATAAAGTGTTTCTTTAGCTCCTTTTAAGATGTTGTGTTTGCTTTGAACAGTTTGGATGTTCTGTGAGTAGCTGTAGATCTTTTTGAATTGTCCTTGGCATTGTTGTGTCCTCAGTATTTATTAACTTTCTGACACATGCAGATCAGTATTTATCACATTTGGGGAATTTTCAGCCATCATTCAAGTAGTTGCCCCCCCCCGTCTTCTCTATTTGCTGGACTGAATTCTGTCTGTGTGTACTTGATGGTTTCCCAGATGTTTGAGCCTCCATTGCTTTTTTATTGCCTGTTCTTTTATTGCTTACTGTTGTTTGGACTACATAATGTCTATTCTCCTGTCTTCAAGTTTGCTGGCTTTTTTTTTTTTTTTTTTTTTTTTTTTTTTTTTTTTTTTTTTTTTTTTTTTTTTTTTTTTTTTTTTTTTTTTTTTTTTTTTTTTTTTTTTTTTTTTTTTTTTTTTTTTTTTTTTTTTTTTTTTTTTTTTTTTTTTTTTTTTTTTTTTTTTTTTTTTTTTTTTTTTTTTTGACAGCTCAATGTGTGGTAAGGTATTTTTTAATTTCAGAATTCCATTTGGCTCCTTTTCTTTTTTGAATAATTTCTGTTTTGTTGATGTGTACTCATTGTCTTTGTACTTTCTTTCACCATGCCTTTTCAGAAAACTTTTAACCTATTTTAATGGTTGTTTTATAATTTGCATCTTTGTTCACTCAGGTAGTTTTTATTGACTATTTTTCTGTGAGTGGGCCACATTTTTGTTTTTTTGCATGCCTCATTTTATTTTTGCTCAAAATAAGTCTTCTTTGGCTTTTACTCTCTGCTTGTGAAAGGCCTCCCATTTCCTAAGGACCGATAGATGGCTGCTGTTCCTGATTCTTTCTCCCTCCTCTCCTCTCTCCTCCTCTCTCCTCTCCTCTCCTCTCCTCTCCTCTCCTCTCCTCTCCTCTCCTCTC
>PVJA010025957.1:9259-30104 GCA_004027025.1 Myocastor coypus
GCTACCTGGCTGGCCCTGAGGTGATATTTGATTACCTGTAGCCGAGTTTGCTGATGGGGATCACAGTCTCTGTCACTCACTCTTTTGTGCTGCCCCTGGACCTTTGAGGAGTCCCGTGCAGTAGGCCCCTTTCCTGAGATTTTGTTTCCTTGACTTGTACTTAGCTATGGCCATAAGGTCCAAAAGACTGAGTGGAAAAATTACAGACATAAGCAACTCATTAGAACTACTAAATAACCTAGACTACATTATACTATTATACGCTAATTTATTATGATGCTTTCTTGGGGACCACGAATTCACAAAGGCTCATTTTGCATACTTCCCTAAGGGATAAATGCAGGTATCACTCTTCCAAGGTCTTCCCTAAACTCTTTAGGGGTGGGCATGCTCTCCCACCCACTAAGACTATAATGAAACCACAAAGAGCCCAAACCACTCCAGGGCGAGATCCTTCTTAGCAGAAGGTCATCTCCCATCCCAAGATCATCCTTCCCTGTTGAGCCTGGGGCCTCTGAGTCTTCCTCTGACTTTGACGTGGAATTTCTCACCAGCCCCACCCATCACTGCAGACACCCAGTAGGCAGTTGGGGGCTCCGCCCATGCTGAGGCACTGACCTCCCTGCCTTACTACCTGCATACTAACTCTGTCTCTGCTTCTTGCTCCACAGACTTCTCGTACAGGCAGTGGGGAGCCTTAGCCAGGCCCTGAGAGTGGTTGTCTTCGCCTATGTCCTAATTTATAAATTAAACTTTATCACAGAATGAATATGTAAATATATTCATTTTCATATGCATGTGAAAAAATACCCTATACAGAGGGTTCAGTACTATTCCAGGAGTCAGGCATCCACCCAGGCTGCTGGAACTTCTTCCCTGTGGGTAGAAATGAGCTTCTACAGTTGTGGCATTGGTTACCATCAGGTGACTTCTGATCAGAGCAGGAAACGGTGAGATCACTGGGACAGCACCGTCGGGTCCTCTTCACTCCCTTGCACACCCCACCGCCATCGCTGGGGACCTCTGGACGCAGGCAACTAACACTTATGTGAGCCCTTTACAGAGCCCCTGAAAGCTCTCAGTCAGAGATGAATGAAGAAGAAGTCGAAGGATTAGTGCAAAATGTTCCTCTAACAAGCTGTAAATCTATGCTTAATTTCAGGAATTCCATGATCTGAATCATAAAACCCTAACCCACTATGCCAAGAGGCCCATTTGCCGAAGAGCTAGCACACGGTGGCATGTTAGCACGCTTCTGTTTACCCTTATAATCTACCCCCGCAGAGCCGGTGTCACGTGGACAATGAGCTCATGTTTGCGCCGAGTCAACAGTCTCGGTCCCAGCCATCTGTCATAAAGTTTTAAAGGCTAAACACTGGTGCTGAAAACACACCTGGAGCTTGAGGTAGGCTATTGTGCCGCGGCGCCCCGCCCCCGCCAGGACTGGCTGGCTCTCCAAGGAGGTGGGCACTCACCCGAGAGCCCAAACGCTGCAAGGATCCGGAGCGGAGCTTTAAGGAGGCCTCCTTACCTAGCTTCTTTACGTTTAACACGGTTTGAGTCGGATACACATCTCTGACGAGGGCAGGCACTAGAAACGGCTGGCTTATTCTTACTTCCTGGTCTTACTGCACGTTGCTCTCCCCTTCCTACTCGTGGATGTGCTCCAGATGATGGCCTCGTGCATCTCTCCCCAGGGTCCTAGATCTCCTCCAGGTGGACAGCTCAGCAGAAGGGATGGGTCAGGAAACCCAGCAGCCAGAGCGGCAGGACAACCGCCACTGGGCGACCGACCAATCAATGCACATCTTCCCACACTGATTCACCCTGGGCAGAAGCACTTGGAGTGCTGACCCGGCCCTGAAATGTTCCTTAAGTCATGTCCCTGAAAACCTTTCTGCACTCGTGGATTGAAGCTTCAAGCAATACCTGGGGACCAAGCAAACTTCGCACAGAGCACTGAATTGCTGGTGACTCGCTTCTACGTAAACCTCAGCTCAGTTTGAATTGCCTTTGTGAATCAAAGAATTTCAGGACAACAAAGCCATTTGTCACTCACGACCACTCAGTGCATGTCCTGGTCAGTGCAAACATCAGTGGAACAGCGCTCCAAGGCCGGGACCTCCAGGGCCGGGACCTGCAGGGCCGGGACCTCCAGGGCCAGGGACCCGGCCTGCTCACCACCAGCACCTGTTACATCGGCTAGCATCCATTGCCCTTGGATGAAGAGGGTGGCGTCTGTGACTCACACTAAGAAACCAGGAGCTGCTCTTTAAAGATATTATTTTTAAAACCTATCTCCCTATCCCATTTTCTCAATTCTAAAATGAGGAATCGGCGTAAATGACCTCTGCCCTTGCCTCTCATGTGCCATTTGGGGCTCGTGGGCATCCATGCACAATTACACAATGCATGCACAGCTGCCCAGTCAGGAAAGCTTCTTTATCCTAACGTAGGGCCCTCCAACTCACGTGGCAAAGCCTTTCTGTATTTATGAACCCATTTCCTCCTTGCCTTATGTGCTGAGGCTAATTCTTAATTTAGTTTTCAGCTCCAGTGCCTCTCCGTGTAGTGCTCAGGGCCATAACGTGTGTTTCAACGTTTTATTTTCCCTGTGGTTAAATCATCCTATTTAAAGTTTATGACGTGTAGACAAAGAAACACGGCTGTAACCATTTTTTACATTTCCGTCTTCATACTTATCTAGCGTTAATGTTTTAATGTTCAAGGTTGAAAATCATATTTCAGTCATGAAAGTCACATAAGAAGCTTTTTTGAAAGTCGTGATGAAATCATTTTATTCAAAACTGTCAGTAACCTTTAGTTACTCAGAAAAAGGAATAGCGGAGTGAACTCCCAGGTGGGAGCTGAAGTAGGACATTGGGACTTCCTGCCTTACACCATTTGGTGAGTGACGAAAATAGCAGCCAACAGCTGATTTCCATTGTTCACATTTTGAGGTAGAAAAGAAACAGATAGGCTGATCTCTTGTGTTCGGCACCACTTTGCTACTATAACTGAAATGGTTTAGGCCGTAAAGGTGGCTCTCAACCTTTCTAATGCCGTGACCCCGCAATACAGTTCCTTATGTTGTGGTGAAACCAAACCAAAAATCAATTTTGGTGGCTACTTCAAAACTGTAATTTGGCTACAGTTATGATTCGGAATGTAATAAATAGCATTTTCTGATGGCTTTAGGCGACCCCCGCTGGGGTCGTGACCCACAGGTTGAGAACCGCTGGTTTAGGGTAAGCATTATTATTCTTATTCCAGTGTTCTGAAATAAGGAACTTGGTCGTGAGAATGTAAGTGAAGCATCCCATCACATCAATCAAACTCAACAACGGCGAAGCAAAAACAATAATAGCTGGGCCAGCAGCCAGCCAATCACGCAGCAGGGCGGGCCAAGCTGCACATAGGCAGGCCATTCAATTCCTCACGTCGCTTTGCGCTCTGAGCCAGGCTCCACACGACTCTAACAACTATGAGAAGCAGCTATTTTAATTTCAAAAAGGAAAAGAAACATCAGAATCTGACCTTGCCAAGGTGAAGTTTTGGTGCTCTTGAAAATAATTCTTGAACAGGAAAGAATGGCCACCTGTGGTTACTTCAAAATAGTATTCAATTAACTAACATAAGAAATTGAAATTTGGGGTATTCCTGGAGCATGTCGGTTACAAATGCGTTACAAACCAAGTCACACATTTTTAAAATCATCTTAAAGTCAAATTTGACAAATATTTGGTCTCATTTACAAAACTAAACAATTAAATCTCTTTGAACATGTCAAACCACATTTAAAAATTTACATGAGAATTTTAAAGTGCAAATTCAAAACCATAATGAAAGAATTCTTAAGTTGCTAATCCAAAAATAATTCATAAATTGAATAAAACTGTGGTCCCTTCAAGTTCTTTTAATTTCTTATTCTTTCTGTAAATGTAACCACTTTATTTTGTACATTTAAAATTAAAAATCTCAAACTTTATATATTTTAGATTGAATCACAAGGCTTGTAAATTATATAAGACCAAATCAGTAGCAAGAAAATCTTTAAAAATGAGGTATATTCTTAAATTCAATTCAATGCAAAAATTTTAATGAAATTTTAATGTGATTTCTTTGGGCTTTTTTGTACGTATTTAGTACAAGATCTACAGGGTCTCACTATGTAGATCTCACTCGGTAATTCTCCTGTTTTCAGCGTCCCAAGCCTTGGGATTACATAGCTACCACGCCCAGTCTCACTCTCAGTCTCAGCGTTTCCTGGGGGCAGGGCCAGCAGGACAGGGATGGAAAGTAAGCCGCTGTCATTTCTTTGTATTCTTACATTTAATACTAAAATGTCAAAAGGAAGTAGTGAATCCTGGCTAAACATTAAAATTATCTAAAATTCTTGTGGGGTTTTTGGTTCT
The DNA here is from genome assembly GCA_004027025.1 of Myocastor coypus. Classification (NCBI taxonomy): domain Eukaryota; kingdom Metazoa; phylum Chordata; class Mammalia; order Rodentia; family Myocastoridae; genus Myocastor; species Myocastor coypus. Next base: position 13,675 of record PVJA010025957.1, read on the forward strand.
TGGTTTTGTTTTCTTTTGTTTTGTTTTGTTTTGTTTGGGGGGCGAGCTACTGGGGGTTGAACCCCGGGGCTTTCTTGCAGGGAGTGACATCTCAAACCTTCTTTAAACTTTCCACTTGGGGCCATCTTGCTGAGCTGCTAAGTTGCTCAGGGCTCTCACTGGCACGCGCCCTGCCAAAGCCTCCCTCAGAGACGGGACTGCAGCTGTGTGCAAGCACCCAGGCTCGGAAGTTCCTTAAAGGCACATGGCTGGGCAAACGGTCGCACCAGGCCCAGTCCCAAACGAGCACAACTCAGAATCTCTGGCGGTCTGATTTTTCCCCAAAAGCTATTCAAATGACAATAGAATGAAACCAATATTAAGAACTTCTGCTCTAAGGAAACAATTCCATCCTAAGAGAGAACCTGCATTGTTGCACGGTTTATCAAGATAAATGGTAAAAGTTTAAATTGTAAAAAATTTATTATAGTAAAACACATATTGCCATCAAAGTCCCTTAAAATACCCACCCTCACTAAGAACACACCTACTCCTTAGCTCTTGTCACCTTCAGGGACAGTACTGCAAGTCCTCTTTCATGAGTGATTTTAGTAGCTGTGGTCAAAACTACAGTGAATGCTGCTGCCAACTGACACATAATGGAAAGGGAGGCCCGTGAAAACATTCTGATCTCACTTCCTTAATTGCTAGATGGGGTACCCTGTGACTTGGGGCTCATCTCTATCGTCAAAATGACCATGAACTGTAAGTGTCTGGCTTCAGTACATGAAAGTACAGGTTGGGGATATAGCTCAGAGGCATAAGCACCTGCCCAGCAAGTGCAAGGCCCCAAGTTTGAACCCCCATATCAAAAACAAAGAAAAAGTGCTGTAAGTGTACATCAAAGTTGCCACAACAATTCAACTAGTGACATTCACAAAAGAGGGCTTTTGGGACTGTTTCGGAAAGTGGCCAGAACAGTAAGGTTGCACAAAGCAAGGGGATTAGAGACCATATGTCTTTTACTGTAGTACATTTTTACTTTAAATGGTCATTACATTTTTCAGTCATACCTCACATTTCATGGAAAGTAGGCTACTTGCTTCTATTTACGGACCTCTGCAAGGTGGCCATGAGGTTGAGTGCTCCTTCTGAAACCTAGGTGAGTCCCTTCAATCTATCTCATCCTCTACAAATGCAGGTAGGCTACGCATTAACTGATTCTGTCACTGAAACTGAGCCTCTGGTCCCATCTACTGCTTGCTAGTCTGCTTCCTGCCTAGTTTAATTCTTAATTCTACTCAGTCTTCCCACCTGACAGGCCCACAACTCATCCATATTTAAATAAGATGTTGTCTTAGTTACTTTTCTCTTGTTGCTGGAACAAATACCCAACACCCAAAATGAAGGATGGAAAGGTTTATTTAGCACACAGTTACTGGAGGTGTTAGTCCATATTCGGCTGGCCCAAGGCTGAGTGGAACAGGGCAAAGAGCATCCAGTTCTTGGTAGTGGAATAGCAACAATCGCGACAGAGGCAACTAACCAACCAGGGTAGCAGAGCAACAGCTCGAGTCTGCCTCTCTGTCTCTCTTTAAATTACATCGGGCTCTCTGCCTTAGCCTATCCACCTCAGGCCACGCCTATAATTCTCAGCAGTACTCAGACTGATAATCTCATCAGTACTAAAACACATAATCCCAGTGAATCATGAGTCAAGTCTCAATCTATAGAAGTCCCCGCTCAATGACTACATGAGGCTTTGGGGGGACAACTAGACATAAACCATAACAGATGTGATTAACAGTACATAATTTTCTTGGGTTTATCACACAAGTAATGTCATGCCATGCCACTGGTGAATGTCTATATCAGAAAGCATCAGAGAAATTTTAAGAACACTTATCAAGCAAGATGGAAGAACAGCAGCATTTAAAGGAAATGTGTAAACTGTCTCTTTTCTCCTTTTAAGAGCACCCGAATATCAAGCCACCTTTGTCCCAAGAGTACTCAGTACCTCATTCTTGAGCCTTTGTCTCATGACCTAACAGAAATCATGGTCAAGATGCACCCATTGCCAGGAGTCACACACAGGAATGAATGGCTGCCCCAAAAAGGTTACACCCTTATGGTAAAGGTGACCCTGAAGTAAACACTTTCCCATGATGCAGCAGCTTCCACAGATGACAGAGGAAGAGCCCTTGGGGAAGACAGTCTGAAGAAAAAGCATAAGCATATCTCATACTGAAAAATCTGTGGGCAGATACTGAATCTTGAAAAGATTTGTTCCCTAAGTAAATGAAAGATTCATAGCCCAAGTGCGCAGAAGCAGCCTGGGCAGGCGGAAGAACCTCAGCACATACGCTTACTGAGGAAGAAGACTCCGGGGGTGTTCCCTTCCGGTGCCCCACCAAAGAAAATGGAAAACCTCTCTGAACAGTGTCACTCTTCCTTCAGACCAGAACAAGGATGAATGCAACTTTCAAGACTGGTGACAATCAAGCAGGCAAAGTAATGAAACGCATAGGGAAACGAGGCCACACGCGCCAGAACCTACACGCGCATGTGCAAACAGGCAGACGGGAAGCTGTGGGTGTGAACTTCAAAATAGTTATGAGAGATACGTTTAAAGAAACACATGACAATCTTGTAAAAATCTTCAGCAAACAAAAAATCATAAAGCGAGTGTTCTTGTTGGCGAAGGATGCTGTACCAGTAGATACGGGCTGACTGCAGGCTGGGGAGCCCACAACCACAGATACAAGGCCTGTAGGTAAATGGTCTCTAGCCAGGACAGTCTACGTGGCTTACAGGCTCACGTTCCCAGTGTGTCTTCACACAGTCCTTCAGCCCAGATCAATTCCCACGCCTGGAGGCTCCAAGTCTTCCTTATGGACCCCAAAGCAGGCTCGGCCACAGGTGCATTCCACAGGTGCCAGGCTGGTCCACTGAAGAGCTCCAGGGAGCTTGCCCTGGGGTTGGCCAACTCAGCTGACCCACCCAGAATCTTCCAACAGGATGGCTAGAGAAGGGCTTTCCTCATCAAAGTCAGCCAGGAGTGTTTAGAAAGCAAACCTATTTCTTCAGATACAATTCTGAAAGAATGGAACAGCAACCAAGATCCACTGGGCAGAGGTGGCACTGAGAAATGAAAGCATTGTGCAGAAGATAATTAAGACGAAGACAAAAGCCAGGGGTGCTTGTCTGTCCCAGCCACTTGCGAAGCACGACAGAGGGTCACTCCAGCCCACAAGTTGCAAAGCAGCCAGGGTAATAACATGGGACCCCGTGAAAAGAGTGAAAAACACTTGAAGAAATTTCCCACCACTAGACTTACTCAATGAGAAATGCTAAAGGGAGACCCGTGAGCTAAAACCAAAGGGCCCAAATTAGGAACAAAACAATCATAAGAAAGCCCCTGTAATTCCAGGTAATGCTAAGTGCACAGTTACATTTAGAATCTCTAGTACTGCACCAATTAAGTGGAAATCACTTTAATACTAGTATACATTTTAAAAGACAGCAGTGTTAAAAATAAGTACAGCTCATTATTTGTTAGTGGATACACAATATAGAAGATGTAAATTATGTCACCAAAACCAAAATTGGGGGCTGGTGAGATGGCTCAGCCATCTAAAACACCTGCTTAGGCAAGCTTAGGCAACTGCAGGGACCACAGTTTGATCCTTGGCATGGCACACTGTGCCAGTCCCAGCCCCAGGGCAGGCCGAGCCAGCCAAAATATAAACTTTTTTTAAAAAAATGGAGGGTCTTAGAAGTATACTTTTGGGTAAATGATCAAAGTTAATTTATTAATATAAAATGGATTGCTATAAGGTGATATATGAAGGGTCGGTGAGATAGTTCATCAGACTAAGTGCCTGCTTAGGCAAGTTCAGAGACCAGGATTGGAACCCCTGTACCACAGCTGCACCTCACCCCACCCCAGGGTGTGCTGAGCCAGTCACTGAGACCAGGCATGGTAGCACACACCTATAATCCCAGCACTGGTGAGGCTGAAAACGGGAGGCACATTATGAGTCCCATCTGCGTTGTGAGACCCTATACCAAATACATTTTTAAAAAGGTGTTGCATAAAACCCAAAGGAACCATGAGGCAAAAGAATATGTGAGATACGCAAGAGAAAAAAGAGAAAGGAATCAAAGCACACCACCACAAAATATCACCAAACCGTAAGGGTGCCAGGAAGAGGGGAAGAGAAGAACACAGGAATGAAAACAGTTAGGAAAGATTTGGCAAGATTATAAAGGGCAGGGATATAGCTCAATGGGGCGGCGTCTGCCCGGCAAGTGGGAGGTCCTGCAGTCGATTCCCCCAGAAAGATTGTGATGGTAAGTACCTAGCCATCAATGACTTTATATTAAAATTGGTTACTCAATTACAAGGGTGGTTTAATACATAAAGTAAAACAACATTGAACTAGATGTTGCCTATCATCGACTTCCTTCGCCTTTAAGAAAACAGTTTAATTCAGAATATTCTAATACTGTACTTCTATGATGTTGTACAAATGGTGATGTATGAAAGTAAAATATAAAGAAAAGTATTCAATACCAAAGAAATAAAAAAGGGTATAGCTATACTTACATCAGATAAAATATAACTTAAGTAAAATCTGTAACAGAAGACAAATTGGCAATTATCTATCTATGCATTCAATGTTATAACATGTAAATATATAAAACAAACTCAATATAACTTAAGGGGAATATAGATCAGCAATGCAATAAGGGTAGATTTTAATAGCTCACTTGCATGAAATCTGTCTCTCATCCAGGTACTAACCAAGCCCAAGCCTGCTGAGCCTCCAGTTAAGATGGAGATTCAAAAGAAAATCTTGAAGCAGACACAAATGAAGCTATAGCTATGGGATCCAGCAAAGGCTAAGAAAAAAATCGGTAGCACTGAACACCTACATTGAGAACAAAAGGAAGCTCTCAAATAAGAACCTAACTTTATACCTTCAGGAAGTATAAAACACAATCCTGAGTTTTAAGACAGCAGAAGAAAGGAAATAATAAAAATGAAGCAGAAATAAATGAAATAGGAATTAGAAAGACAATGTAAAAGATCAATGAAACTAAGTCGGTTATTTATAGAGGTAGACAAAACTGACACATTTCTTGGTAAAATAATAATAATAAAAAAGGATTCACAATCATAAGTGAAAGACAAAGCACTACAACTAGTAAGCCAGAAACACAAAGGACCCTAAGGCACTGCTATGGATGATTATATGGCAACAAATGAGTAATCTGTAAGAAACACCAAAATTCCTCAACATACACCAAGACTAACTTGGGAAAGCAGGTCATTCTAACAGATCAATAAGAATAAAGACGTGGGAGCAGTACAAAGAATCTTTCAACAAAGAACAGTAAATAAAAAGAAAGAAAGAAAAAAAGACAGACAGACAGACAGACAGAAAGAACGAACGAACGAAAGAACGAACTGTGAAGAACCAGATGGCTTTGCTTAGGAAGTCTTGCCAATATTTAAAGTTCAAACATTAGGGGCCAGGAAGATAGCTCCGTGGCACATGTGCCTGCCTGGCAAGTGCTAAGTCATGAGTTCAAACCCTGGTCCTGCAAAAAAATAAATAAATGAAAATAAAAATGATAATAATAATAAAAAAAAATTTTAAATAAAGTTCAAACATTAAAGTGTCTCAGAGTCTCCCAACAAATGATGAAGAAGCATACTAGTCCGCTCCATGTTGCTGCAAAGAGGTACGTGAGGCTGAATGCCTTAAACAGAAGCTTATTCAGCTCACAGTTCTGCGCGTTCAAGAACACTTTGCTCGCATCCAGGTGACAGGACTCTGTGTCGCAACATGACGGAGAAACAGAAGGGAACCTGACTGTGTGAAGAAGGAATCAGATGGTGAAACAGAAAGAAACTGGCTGGAGAAGGCTAGCTTGCTCTTAATAAACAAACAAACACTTTCCTTCAACTGAACGGAATTTGATGAGAAGCACCTGAGCCCCGTCCCGACGCTGTGCCTCTGTGACCTAATTTCCTCCTGCCCCACCTCCTCCAGATTCCACTACCTCAACACCACCTCTCTGGGGATCCTGTTTGCAGCACATAAAACCTTGGGGCACACATTCAAACTATCACAGGGGAAACACTCATGAACTCACCCACAAGGCCAGCATTTCTGATACCAGAGTTTGACAAGGACATCAAGAAAAAATAATAATAATTGTAGGTAAACATCCCCAATAAGTAAAGATGCAAAAGTTCTCAGCAAAATACACATAAACCAAATTCAGCCACCTATGAGCTAAATCGTAGATCATGACAGGAGGGTTTTACTCCTAGGATACAAGGATGTTTCAGTGTACCGTATGGCAATTATTAAATGTGGCATGCTACATTAACATAGATATTATGTCAATGGATGGGAAAAACACCCAGCACAACTCGACATCCTATCATGATAAACAAAAAGGTTCCAATGAATCGCTTATAGAAAGAATGCACCTTAGGATACTAAAGGACACAGAGCAGGCCACAGCGAGCATCACCCTCGATGGTGAAGTCCTGAGAGCTTTGCATTTAGAAAATTAGGAAGACTGCAAGGAGGCCCTCCCTCCCTTGGCACTCCGCTTGGCAGCATTGACCGTCATGGCCAGAACAATTAGACAAGGAAGACAGTAGCTCTTCAGGTCCGAGAGAAGTCAAATTGTCTCTGCTGCAAATGGCATGATCTTGCAGATAGGAGTAACAGTATGTATTGATGAAAGACAATGAAACAATCCTATATACGGTTTTATCCATAAGAATATATACTTAGGAATAAATTTAACCCATACTATGAAATATCTACACAATAAAAACTCTGAGACACTAGTAAAACTTGAAGATGAAATTTTAATAAATGGAAAAACACTCATATTTATAAGATATATACCCATGCTTATAAGACAAACACCCATGACTATAAGACAATATTATCAAAATGCCTATATTACTTAAAAAAGGGTATAAACATTCAAAAAATTTGTATGAAAATTCTAATACCTTGGTTTTCTTAATAAAACTAAAAATAGCAGTGTTAAATTTATACAAGAACAAAAAAGGCCCCCAGTGAGCCGAAGCAATGTTGAACAGGAAGAGCTGAGCTAGAACCATGACATTTCATGATTTCAAGTTAGCCTAAAACTCTGCAGTAACCAAAGTGGTTGTGGTATTGGAGCAGAAGTCCAGAAACTTCTAATTACCATGGGAGTCAAACAGACAGCATGGATGTAAACCCACATATGGACATCAGGAGCTGTTCAACAAGGATATAAAAATATACTAAGGGAAGATAGCTGTTCTTCAATAAATGGTGCTAGGAAAACTGGATATCCATAGAGAAGAAGGAATTTGACTCTCACAGCAAAATCAACCCAAATTGGGTTAAGAACTTAAGTAGCAAAACTGAAACTACAAAATTCCCAGAAGAAAATATCTGTTTAGTGACACAAAAGCAAAGACAAGAAAAGAAAAAGTTAAAAAGAGCCCTACTATATCAAACAAACAGCAAAGATTTTAGCAAAGAAATCAATGAAATAGCATCAGAATTAAAACTTATGGAATGGAGGAAGGTATTTATAAACCACTTGTCAGAGGAGAAGTTAGTACCCATGGCAGATATTTTCCCCCTTTTATAGATCGCATACTCACAGGATAATTTAGTTATCTCCCTCTAAATTCATACGCTGAAAGCTAATCCCCAAACTTACTAAGAATTAAGAGCTGAGCTTCGGAGAGGCAGCCAGGCCTTGTGCTCGTCAGTGGAATTTATTTCCTCATAAAGCAGGAAGCACTTTTCTCTTGTCCCACGTGGGAGCAATGTTGGAAGACACCACCCCTGAAGCCGACCACAAGCCCTCAGGAAACACTGAATCGAAGAGGGATTGATCTTGGGCATCCGCATTACTGAAACCATGAGAAATGAATTGCTATGATTCATAAAAGATGCAATTTATGATACTGAGCTATACCAGCCCATAGGACTTCAGACAGCTCTACAGAAGAAAAATAAGCACAGTAAGTCATTTTTTACATGAGCCAGGGGCCTCAATGGACATTTTCCCATGGAAAACATAAAAATAACCAACAGGCACATGAGAAAGTACTCAACAGCGCTAACTCCAGGGAAGTGCAAGTCAATATAACATGGTGAAACTTCATTGCACACCTGTCAGAATGATTCTCAGAAAGGTGGAAGGTGAGCGTTCACAAGGAGGCGGGTGGGAGCATCTGTGTGCACTGCTGGTAGGAATTTAATTTAGCATAGCTACTATGAACACACAATGCACCTCTAGAGAAACACAAAAAATAGCAAGCATCACTTTGTCTAGCATCTCTACTTCTGGATATCCACGGAAAATGAAATCAGTATGCGGAAGACACCTGCTACTCCCATGTTTACTACATATTGCTCACAACCCTAAGACATAAAAATAACCTGTGTCCACCCCCCATGGGTAGATGAAGATGCTTCATACATACACATATGTGTGTATGTCTTTGAATATGATTCAGCCTTCAAATAAGGAAATGTTACCGTGACCAACACCACAGATGAGCCTGGAAGACCTTACACCAAGTGAAGGAAACTAGGACAGAAAGAGAAATACATACTGTACGTTTGGACTTATATTTGGAATCTGACCAAGTCACAGTTGTATGAGTTTAGAGTAGAATGCTGGCATCCTGTGGGGGTGGAATTAGAGGTTGATTACAAAGGCCAAGATTCCAGCTGTCACAGGCCTAAATTTGGAGTGCCACTGTACAGTGTAGTGGCTGTAGTACTAATGCACTGTTTATTTGGAAAGTACTAGACAGGAAAACTGAGAATGTTCTCACCAAGTTTGCATAAAGGATAACTGTGTGGGTTGTGGCTGTATTAATATGCTTAATAGTGATAGTTTTTTAGATTATTCCTACAGAAAATATCCCATTAAATGTATATAATTTTGGGCCGGGCGTGGTGGTGCACGCCTGTAATCCCAGCACTGGGGAGGGTGAGACAGGAGGATGGGTGTGAGTTTGAGACCAGCCTGAGCTACCAAAGTGAGCTCAAGGCTAGCCTGAACTGCATAGTGAGACCCTGTCTCAAAAAGACAAAAAAAAAAAAAAAGTATATAATTTTATTTGTCAATCATACCTCAATAAAGGTTTTGTTTTTGTTTTTAATGTATTTGGTACAGGGCCTCACTACACAGCTTGGACTCAGCATGATCCTCATGTTTTCAGCCTCCCCAGTACTGGGATTACAGGTATGTGCCACGATGCCCAAACTCTGGCCAGTCGAGCCTGCCCTGGGGGTGGGGCTGGCACGGCATGTGGTACCAGGGATTGAACCGTGGTCCCTATGCTCACCAAGGCTTGCCTACACAGGTGCTTTAGTGCACTGAGCTATCTTGCCAGCCCAATAAGGTTTCAAAAAAGTAAATAATAGATTGTATAACAACATGAAGAGATGCGGAAGACGTGAGGAGATTCTTATCTGAGACTGTCCAGGAACCCAGAAGGAAAACCACACAAAAACTGTTTGAAGTTGTCCTTTTCCTTCATAAAATAGCAAAAAGGATGAATTTCTCCTGACCAATGGTCACATATAAGCAGTTAAATGGATCTGTGAACAGGCATAGTCAACGTAGCCGCAGAACACTGAAACACAACTAATGTTTACAAAATAAAATTGAATAAAAGCTTAAGTTCCCAGAGCTACTTTAATTTGGCCACACTTTACAAACAACTGTTGACATGGAAAATTTTACTTCAATAAACTCAAATAAATGTTTACTTTCCTAATAATAGCACAGGTATTTTATAGTTTAAAGATGGGTCTTTCTTTTAAATTTTACACCCACAAATTCATTTAGTTCTGTATCAAGGGTAAGACTTCGGAGCCTCATAATTAGCTATGATTATATCTGGCTTAGATTTAAAAGCCCGTTTAACATTCGAGCTAACAGAGCCTCGCAGTTGTCAGGCACTTTCAGGGGAAGAAGCCAAAACAAACCTAAGTCACAAAGCCACTTGTGAGTTTGCAGACCCTACGGCGTCCGCTCTCCTCAGCTGGGAGAGGCGAGAAACTCTTTCTCAAAGTCAACCGCCAGCTCCAGAACTTTGCTTTAATACCCAAAGGATGCTTAGCAGTATGCTTGACTACAATTTTGGCACCATTACTTCATCCTCCCACCCAAAATCTACTAAAAAAAAAAAACACAAAAAAACAAAACAAAAAAAAAAACAGTGTCTTGGTGGTGTGTTTTATTTTCTCACAGCTGACTGCCTTTCACAAAAAAGGCCACGTTTCAGATACCACAACTTTGGTGTACAAATAAAATGAGCTAATACACGCGGTGCAAACAGATCTAAGTGTGCTGATCCCCCCTAGCTTGCTTCGCAGAGATGCATAAGGAGAAGGCATATCATTTAAGGCAGAAAACATCTAAAACTGCACACGAAGTCTAACTCAGTATAGAAAATAGAAATGCTTCAACTTCTATCCCAGATAGACTTGGCTTTGACCTTAAAAATATGAAGGTTTTTATAAATCACAAGAACAAATATTTATAAATAGGTGTTGGAAAACGCAATGAATAAGACATACATTTGCACACTGCAGAGTTCATGCTGCACTGATCACACTCTTTTTGTGTACCTGTTTTTTCACTGAACGCTAGGGTCTCAGGGAGCATCCGTTTTACCGAAAACTGACTCACCGGGTTCCATCGCAGAGGCTGTAAATTGTTTCTCAAGGGACTGAAGTAGCGGGAGGCGAATGTGTGCTCAGCAGGGCCGGAGGAAAGAGCTGTGTGCGCAGGTTTTCCTCTCCGGGTGTGCAGCAGAGCGAGGTCTCGCCGTGCACGGCTGGTGTGCGAGCGAGGCCAAGACTGAGCTCCACACCCTGTCGGCTGGCAAATACCAAGCTTCGTGAGGACCCCATGAATACACAGGCAGAAGAAAACTCAGTCCACACAAGGACAATCAGACAACAAGAAAATGTCCAAAGTGTATGTTTATATTTATAGAATATTTGCCCTGAGGACCAAAGGGGAATTTCAGAAAACCACTCGGTAGCCGCAGCAGGATACATAAACAAAGAAACAAACCAAAGTCTATAAATCAAGAAGACAATTTTTTAAGAGAAAAGAAAGAGGCTCTTCGCATCCCCTCTGGATTCGTCCCCTGGGCAAAGCTGGTGCTCACGTTTACTTAACACGGTGGCAGTGCGGAGCTGACTGACGCATGCCCATGACTTCTCATTCCTCTTCATCCTGCTTCCTCCCTCTCCCTCTTCCCTTACGCCAACAGTTTCCTGGACCCGTTGTACTCTAGCTAGTCTGGAAGCTCTTCACAGACCTCAGCATTTCAAAATGTTTGCTCCCAAGCAGGTACGCAACAACGTAAAGAGCAGCTGTTCTCTCTCTGCTTCTATGCTCAGTAACAGGAGATGAATTTACTTTTTTTTCACTAGTTCTAAATTTCTCAGGAGAAAAACAAAGCAGGGGACATAATTACTGTGGCATCCCTGGCAGGTACGTGTTATCATCGGGAACTAGGTCACATGGCCATGCGTGTAGACGTGCGGTAAGACCATCCAGAGGAAAAGGGTGGGGAGAGCTGTGATGGGCCCTGGGGTCACCCACTGTCCCTAGGCTGGAGCTTGGTCAGCCACTGGTCCCAGGTGGATGCTTCTGAGCTCCTAGCACCTGCAGCTCTTGCAGAAACAGTTGTGCAAGCATTGCTGAATTTCCACTCTTAAAATAATTTCCATTTAATTGTAAAAATTGTCTAAATCCTCAGTACCTGAATTTACCATATATGGTAGAACTATCTTTAAGGTTTCTGTAATGATCTTTACTAGGCCTTAGTTGGGTTGTTTTGGTGAGGTTTGCTTTGTCTCTATCGATTGGATAAACTGAAAATAATGAATGGTGTGATTGCTTTAGTTTTAAAAAAATCAGGCTAAGCAAAGGACATCAGATAAAAGTCAACACTGATAGGATGTATTTTTATTCTGTAATGCCAGGAAATGATTAATCAATGAAAAATTGGTATGCATGCCTTTATGGCCTGTACTAAATCATCAGCATGTATTCCTACAGGCAGAACAGCTATAGAAATGATAAATTTGGCTTAGGTCGTATTTATTCTTTTTCTGTAAAACTAAATGATTCACTTTTACTGTGGCTTCAAACTATTCCTCTGATGAAATGTACGCAGTAAAAAAATCAGGATTGTTTGCACGAAACGTACATCAAAAAGATCAAAAAGATAGGTACAAGAGAAACAAAAATGACCAGGAGGTTGAAAAACTAGGTTTTGCTCTACACGCTGATTCCATGAAGTCCCAAGTTGCTCTGAAGATGTCACTGCCTCTGCGAGCCGGTGGCACTGCAGGCTCAGCAGCCGCGAACGCCGAGAGGCTGCGCCAGGGCAATACGAGGCCCACCCCACAGACAGCCGCTGAACACAAAATGTTCAGCGAACTCTTGTCTAGGTTACCGTGCATTCACACAGGCACGGGAAGTGGCGCAGGGATGCTTCTGCACCTTTGCCCCGCTCACCTTGATAGGAACATCCGTTAATTCTATAGAACAGCATTGCAAACAGGATGTGGACACGTCACTCTGATTCCCAGTCTCTCTCCCTCTCAACTCTTTTCTCTCTCTCTCTCTGTGTGTGTGTGTGTGTGTGTGTGTGTGTGTGTGTGTGTGTGTGTGTGTTACTGGGGAACTGAACCCAGGCCTTCCCGAGGCACTGTAATCATCTGCCATTTTTCAACATTTTAAAATTTTCAGATATGGTCTTGCTGAGCTGCTACACTCTCCAGATTGGGCCTGAACCTGTGACCCTCCTGCAGAATGCAGAGACGACAGGCATGGCCACCATGTTCTGCTGACTTCCAGGTGTTTAAAGCTCTCCTGGGCTTGTTCTCTTTAAGAAGCAGCGTCCAGTGGTGGTCCTGTCGTGTGTTCATGTTCGTGCCCCCGCCATTAGTCAGGATGCAGAAGAGTTTCGCCACCACTCAGGGTCACTGTGTTGCCCCACACCCACCTGCTGCCTGGTAAGCACAATCTGTTCTCTGTCATCTTAATTGCATCATTTTAAAGATGTTATACAGCATGTAATATATAGCATGGAAAAGTACCTCCAGAGTCCAGGGGGGATCTAAAGCCCAATAAAAGAGTTTTAATGTCATAGGTAAAAATCTAAGACAAGATCACACATGGATGAGATAACTTATGAATGAGACAGCAGCCATTTAACTGTGGTAACTCAGAGCACCTGACATTACATCACGAGATCAACAAATATGCTTATGACCCAGAAAGGGTCCTCATAAACCTTGTAAGCTTTCTGATCAGTTCTCAAGGTAAAAGAGGAACATGCTTTTCAGCTTTGTCTTGTTTTTCTGTTTTTTAAACCACACTTGCTAAAAGTTTGTCTAATTTTGATGCTGTATATCCCGAAAAACAGAAATGAAAATCTGAGGATAATCTTGTGAGAGTGTCAAGGTACAGTTAAATGTCACTGAGGGGAATTTTAAAAAACTAGCGCTAACAAGGCTTGTCCAGCTATCAATAAGAGATTCCTTTCTTTAAAATTTGGCTCCTAAGCATGACAGTGGGAATCAGGGTCTGAATTCTGTTATTCCTGGGCATCTCTCAACAATGCAATGGAAGAAATCTACTAACAACCCTTTGTTCTAAGCTAGAAGGATGAAGGGCTACAGCAACGGAGGCAGCCCTCAGCCAGGATCTCCTCTCCTGCTGGGAGACTTGAGGGTATGCAGGGGGCGGGGGGCGAAGGAAAAAGGAGAAGCCTTGAGCCCCCGCCTCCTGCACTGACCGCCTGACCCCACTCAGCAGTGTGTGAAGTCGCAGTGTGACACCCTGAGAGCTGTCCGTATTTCTAGATTCCCTACTGCCTAGCATATGGAATATTTATCACATCCTCAATTAGATCAGTGCTGCTACCAAATTTCATTACTTGAGCAGTCATTATCTTCAGTTTCTCAAGAAATGTCTGCCCCAGTGACTGCTCACCAGGCAGTAATTTTCTCCTGAAGACTGCCTAGTGCCCCTGGGCTGACAGGTCAGCTTCTTCAGTGTCCAGTGAGGTGCAGAAACTCCATCCATACAGGCAGATAGGTATAAGAACAAAGGGACGCGATTTTAAGAACCTACCCAGTGGTGCATGCTTCCACAATACAAGTCCTTATTCTCTCCATAAATTTAAGTCTATTCAGAAAAAGTTTTTCAAAAGTTCAGCCTCAGGCCAGGCGTGGTGGCACATGCCTGTAATCCCAGCACTCGGGAGGCTGAGGCAGGAGGATCAGTGCGAGTTCGAGACCAGCCTGGGCTACAAAAGTGAGCTCAAGGCCAGCCTGAACTGCATAGTGAGACCCTGTCTCAAAAAGACAAAAAAAAAAAAAAAAAGTTCAGCCTTAAAAGGCAAACTGTAAGGGCCGGTGGTATAGCTCAGCAGACTAAGCGCTTGCTTAGAGAAGCGCAGAGGTCAGGGTTCAATTCCTGGCCCTGCCTGCCATGCCAGCCCTGCTCTCCAGGGCACTGAGTAGAGTGCAATGGAGTCCGCACCTGGCGCGCGCCTGTAATCCAGCACCTGGGAGGTAGGAAGCAGGAGGATCCCCAGGAGTCAGTAGTGAGACCCTGTACAGAAAAAAGGGGGGAGGGGACTGTAGGTAATCGGGCTAGTTATTAATCAGGCCAGTTATCCTGAATTACAAAGAACTTTAAGTTATTTAGAAGGACCTTGTAGTAACATTTACTAACCTCATCAGCACCTTGCCCAGAGGTAGCTAAGTGAGCATTTCATGACCCTGAAGGTCAGGGGCTCCTGTTTCCTGACCGTGGCCCTGATACAGTGGCTTTGTGCGATGTGGTTTGATCCACGCAGCTCCTTGAGCCACAGTAGGCAGTTACTTTCTTGGCACCTTGGCAGCAAGGTGGCACACTTTGAACATGAAGTCACTGATGGACCACAGAATAACTATGTGGGGCACAGAGGTGTCTTCAAGTGAGAAGAAACTGAAGAGATAAGAAGAAAAGGAAGCACTTGAAAGCTGGAAATATAGAACTAGGCCTGGGAGGTGGCTCAGCAGTCTAAGTGGCTGCCTGGCAAGCACAAGGATCCAGGTTCAATTCCTGGTACCATACGCCATGCTGGGCTGTGCCAGCCACTGAAACTGGGTATGATGGCACATATCAGTAATCACAGCCCTGGGGAGGCTAAACAACAGGAGGATCACTAGGAGCCGACCTGTGCAGTGAGACCCAATAGACCTTGTACTAAACACATAAAATACAAAAAAAAAAAAAAAAAAAATCAGAAGTCTAAAAGCATACTCTAGAGGGAAATGTTGCAATTATATTAAAGGACCAAGACAAAGAGGATCACAGCAGATCAGGAATCTCACATTTCTTGCCTCTTGGCATGCTGGTGGCTCAATGCCATACCTTTCCACTGTGTCATTAGTGAGGTGACATTCTCTAGAAGATATTTGCTTCATATGCACCTGGCCGGCCCTACAGGTTTACTTTCATATTTGATCTGTAAGGGTAAAGCAGGGCATTAAGAAATGAGAAATGTCAGAAATTTGACTTCTAACTGGGACTGATTTCCACACACGAAAAGCAGACTTCTGTGCTGGGCGAAGGCAGAAAGGATGGAAACCCGAAGACCCAAGGGTGGAGAAGGGAGCTTGCCCCTCACCGAGTGCCGCGAATCCACGGCCCTGGCGACCTTCAGGCCCAGCCCGCCCTGCTCTCCCACCCTCCAGGCATCAAGTGAGGCTGCGGAGACCAGGCCTGTGTGCTGACTTCTCACCTCCTTGGCTGGGAGAAAAACAAGACACCGGAAGTGGAACTGAGCCAGAGGACACCAGGTACGAACCCTGGCTCTGCCTCTGGCTGTGCTGTGTTCCCCTCAGCTGTCATTTAAACACCTGGGTGGCAAGTGCTCTCGTTATGAAAGAATGTATGGGCCTCTATGGCAAAGCTCGATCAACAGGTGCATGACTGTGTTTCTTGGATTATCATGACGTTTCTACAGCATATGAGCAATTGTCTCCAAGGAGACGCTGCCCCAGATGCCCTCATGTACCCCATGAGCGAGCAAGGGGAGTGAAACGCTTTCTCTTCATCCAGACATCACACAACTGCAAGGCCTGCTCCAGTGCAAAATCAGCCCAGCTAGTGAGCTTAACATACACATTTAAAAACTCTTAGAATACAAGAACAGCCAAGTGCCAAATCTACCTCCCTGCCATCCTTTATAATCACTCTTACAAATAAACATAGCATTCATAAAAAGTCATTTTATCCACTAGAAAGATGAAAATAAAAGACAGGGGATTAGAGAAATTAAAGCTTGCCCAAGCTTATGCTGCATATGG
>PVJA010025958.1:0-30174 GCA_004027025.1 Myocastor coypus
AAAAAAAAAAAAAAAGTAATGTGGATTTAGAAAGGTTAATGTGTAGTTGTTTGATCAATCTTATATACCTATATGTATTAATCTAAACTGATCCGATGATGAAAATATGTAATATAACCATTGTTAAATTTAAACAATAAAAGAATTGGAAAAAAAATAAATAAAAAAATAATAAAATAATAAACGTAATAAAATTAAACAAATAAAAATAAATAAAAAATCTCCGGCACTGCCAAAAAAGAAAAGAAAAAGATATATATAAGTATCCACTTACTTTAAATTCCACTTACTTTATATTTCAGGGCTTTTTGAGATACGCATAAATGAGTATTTTGAGAATAAAGAAAGTGTGAGCAAAGTGGCTCATGTACTATTTTTCAATGGTATCTGTTACCTTGTAGATCTGGTATGACTCTAAGACATCCACTTGCTGGGAAGGAGGATGTACTATGAAGATGCCCGTAACCCTGGATACTGTGAGTCCCTTCCAGACCACTGTTCCCACTTTCCTTGTTGCTCTTCTCAGACACCCATAACAAAGTACCACAGCCTGGTGTTTCAGCAGCAGAAACATATTTCTCACAGTTCTTGAAGGTAGACATCCCAGATGAATTGTCAACTGATTCAGTTCCTCATGAGAGCCTCTCCTAGCTTGTAGACTGCCACCTTGTCCCTGTACTCTCATGGGCCATGCACAGAGGGAGGGAGGAAGGGAGGTTTAGAGTTGGAGCTTCCCATGAAGATTTTGCTGCTGTCAGAGCGGGACCCCACCATGGGACCTCATTTTTAACCTTAGTCACTGCCAACCGTCCTCACAATCCCACAAAGGGTGGGGTTTCAACATTTGAATGTGAGGACACAAACAGTCTGTAATATACATCTAGATACAAAAAAGCAGGGACATCAGCGTTCTGCATAGTAAAGGGAGGAGGTTCTCACTGCTTATGCTGCAGGGCTCTGTGGATGATACTGAAAATATTTTAATATGTTATTTTGATGATTACATGGCTGAATGTACTGAAAACTGTTTAAGTGTATATTTTAAATGTGAATTTTATAGCATATCAATGAAGTTGTTAAAATGTGAGCAAAAAGAGCTATATGAAATGAGATTAAATGAAGTGCTTCCCAATGTGTTGACATTTGGGAATGTAGGCTGGTACAACCACTGGAAATCAGGGTGGAGACTTCTCAAAAACTGGAATTGAAGGCCCTATTTGACCCAGGTATTCTCCTCCTAGATATTCTTCAGGAGAATTGAAGCCATCATACTACAGCAATATGTGTGCAATCAGGTTTATAGCAGCACAATTAGTCATTGCTCAATCTTGGAAACAACCCAAATAACCATCAACCAAAAAAAAAGAAAAAAAGATGTGGTCTTTTTATACAATTCAGTACTACTCAGCTAGACAGGAAGATAAACTCAAGGCTTTATAGGTAAATGGATGCAACTAGAGACCATATCTATAAGTGAAATAAATCAGCCCTACATTTGTAAACATTTTATTATCTCTCTAATGTAAGAAGTGTAAGAAACTGAAAGTGTAAATAAGATCCCAAAGGTACATAAATATTGTAAAAGAGAAGGAAACTACTCAAAAGGAAAGAACAATTGGGATAGGGGAAGGAGAAAAGATGGAAGAGAGGGACAAGGTAACTAAAATAATTGTACTACTACTTTCTATTGGTTCATTTAAAGGAAAAGTTACTGTTTACATCATTTAATCTAGCATACCTTTATCTGATACCTGCTTAACTACTTCGAAGATAACTATATGCAGTATAATAACCATTGTTAATTTCCTGTCATCTTGTTTTGAAATTTTGTTTTGTTTTTATTGTTTTTTTCCTTTTATCTCTTAAAGAAAATAACACTGAAAACAGAAATGGTGGTCAGCATGTGTACCATAAAAAAAAAAAATCTTGTATGTGACAAATAAAAATAAGTTTTGGGGGCTGATAAGATAGCTTAGCCAACTATGCACCTGTGTAGTAAATACAGGAACCAGAGTTCACTCCCCAGCACCACATGCCTTGCCAGGCCTGCCCCAGGGTACACTGAGCTTGCCACCAAGACTGGGCATGGTGGCACATGCCTATAAATCCCAGAGCTGGGGAGGGTGAAAACAGGAGGTTCACTATAAGTCCCAGCTGCATAGTGAGACCCTGTACCAAATACATGGAAAAAGAAAAGAAAAAAAAATTTTGAGCTGATGTGCAGGAGATAGATGTACTTTACTTCTTGCAGCCAACTGCAGGTTAAATAGAGATGACATCTTAAGTCCTCTACCCTCACTCCCCACATCATAAATGTTTATGTATGCTTCTCTTTGCTAATGCTTTACCCCAAGCAAAATATAAGCCCTTAGGGGCTGACCAAATAGCTCAGAGGATTAAAACGCCTGCAAGCAGACACAGGAGCCAGGGGTTCGATCCCCAAGCCTACAAGTCCAGCCCTGGGGCCTGCTAAGAAGGGACTTGAGACTGGGTGTGGTGGTGCACACCTGTAATGCCAGCTCTTGAGAGACTGTAAACAGGCAGATCACTATGAGTCTGAACTAGTAATGATACCCTGAACATTCTGTAGACCCTTTCCTCAAATACAAAAAAAAAAAAAAAATCATATCCAGGCAACTGCCATGCCAGACACAGGAAACCTGACAAAGGCCAAACCCAACAGAAGTGCCATTCCAGAAGGCCAATAGCTATGCACCATGCCCACAGCTATTAGACTTACTTAAAGAACCCTTGATGGTTTCTATAACAACCAGTTTCACAGATTTGCCCTCAGAATTGGGACATCATCCTGCTGATCCAGTGATACAAGGAACAAGAAGTATGTGAGTCCCAAACCAAGAAGTGCATCACATATACACATACTTGTACACAGACTGCCTGAACCCACTTATACAGGCAGTAAACATATTCTTCATCAGGGGTCTAAAAGGAAACATGTATGTTGTTGTAGTATGTTGACAGGAACCCTAAAAAAACAAGACAAGGAAGGATACATATAGGATGAGCAGATAGAATTCACATTCACAAGAACAAAAGCAAAGATGGGCATATACAATAAAGCAATGAGTGTAGTCAGTTTCCCAAATAATTGAAAAAAATGGGCTCTTCTCTAGTTCAGCTCTTTTCTTTTTTAGTAACCCCAAGAATGTAGAGAATGTGAGTCTTATACATCCAAATACTTTAAACTGAAAGTTCCTCTGTGAGTATGCTTACCGAGAGGGCCGCTGTGTTTCAGATACCAGTGTTTCAGCGAGGCGGAAGTGTAGTGCCAATAAAGATGTCTGTGGGAAAGTCCACTGGCTGGATGACTGATATGCCATATGGACTCCGTGTAGCCCTGAGCACTCAGGTATTTGGAAAATTCTTACATCTCTGTACAGTGGTGGCCTTCAGAGGATATGACAGCATGTAAAAGTGGGGAGCCCCATCTGTGAGACAGGTGTGTTTGATGTCTGGAAGTGAAGGTTCTGAATCATTGCTCAGCAAACCTGCCCTTCCTAAAACTGTTCTTAAAGTAACTTTGCTACCCTGGAATGATGGAAATGCCTTTCTCAGGTGCATGACTATTGGTGCTGTTTAGCCTGGTATTGATTACTGCTGTTCTGAAAGCTCATCAGGCCATAGACAGCTTGGCCCTGTGGATCAAGGTCCCCTGAAACCCAGGCTCCCAGTTAAGGGAGTCTGTATTTACCAATTCAGGGATCCTAACCTCACTAAATGTCTTCTGTTCTCATCAATAGCCCAAACAACTAAAATCTCCTTGAGTAAAATCTGGGATGATCCAGAATAGATTTGTCCTTTTGAAAAGATCTTTTGAGCCAAATGAGACCTAGAGCAGATTTTCCTCCTGTCCATCAGCTAAAATGTATTACAGAGTCAAACACCAATTCTTACTATAATGCTTATCCTTATTTATCTTAATGTTGTAAAATAAATTATAGCTTTCTTTTCCATCTGTTTTGCTTAGACATGTCCTTTGGGGCCTAAGTATGGGCTTTGGACCCAGCTGAGGTCCCAGAATCATTGAAGAAGACTAGTAACCTGAAACACACCAGGCTCTGTCAATAACAATAATCTGCCACAGGGAGAGCTCTAACATGCAGAAAGGAGCCAAAAAATCCTTCTCAACTTTTAAGTGAGGACTTTAGGGTTAGCTCGGTGGTTTAAGCACCTGCGCAGGCAATCTCAGTCAGGCACAGAGGTCAGCAGTTCAATCCCCAGACCTACTCTTAAGGCAGCTTGAGCCAGCAAAAAAAAAAAAAAAAAAATCCTTAATATGCAGAAAGGAACCTTGTACTAAAGAAATCAGGAGCCAGATACCATCCTCTAAGTGGAAAAATCCATTATTTTCTGAGCGAACTTGTTTGATTTTGTTGTACATTCTGGAATAGTATTTTCAAGAAAGCCACTTACAACAGTTAACATCCTTCATAGTTTAAATGCTTTCAGGGACTCTTTGTGCTCCTTTTGTGTGACTTAGCTATTCACATCATTTCATCATCTATTTGAGAGTGACTAGGTATTTGTAGGACCTTTTTGCAGCTTGACTATCATGTTAGCCAGCTTTCTGTCACAATAATGGCTGGGATACTCAACTTATGAGAAGAGAAGGTTTGTTTAGGTTGACAGTTCTGACATTTTAGTTCATGGGCAGTTAGCCCTGTTACTTGGGGGCCTATGGGGCAGAAGCACACCAGGGTGGAGCATGAATGGCAGAGCAGAGGTGCTCACCTCATGGCCAGGAAGCACTGAGCAAAGGAAGAGATGGGTAGCACCATCCTCTGAAGCTGAGGTCTGGGGCCCTGGAGCTCTCCCATGAGACCCCACCTCTTCAAGACTCTGCCATCTCCAAGGAGCACCACAGCCTGGGCACCAAGCCTTTGGCACATGGGCTTTTGGAGGACATTCCAAGCCCAAACTGGCAAATCATGTACTTTGGTCTGACATAATTTTTCATAATTTCTAAAGTTATTTCTCTTTGAAGTCTGAATCCTTTCCCTATACAACTACTACAAGGCATGTTCTCTGTGACCCACCCTCCAGGGTTCTGCAGTGGGAGAGCTGTATCTCGACGACGGCCATTCATTCCAGTACCTCCACCAGAAGCAGTTCTTGCACCGGAAGTTTTCATTCTGTTCCAGTGTTTTGACCAACAGGTAACAGCAGCTAAAGAAGCTCTGTGTTCTTACATTATTCAGGACTGTCATTTTGGCATCCTGACATAAGTGCATAACATGTTTTAAGTTTCCAGTTAAAGAAATGGATAGTTGAAGGCCATCTATTTTTTTTTTATGCTATCCTGAGTGTTTCTTTCTTGGTGTCTCTATCTGTCCTCTAAAAACTAAAAAAGGTTTAGTTTAAGCTCCCATTAATTCCATTCATTCTTCCATTTGCCATTTATTTGATTTCTTACAATTTGACAATATCATGGTTACATCTGTGATTTCTGTATTCTTTAGTGATTTTACACCAAATGGTTTACTAAAGGGAGACTGTCTTGACTAATTGTTAGCTGGTCCTAGACACAAAAAGGCATCCTTTCTCACTTCATCCTAGTTAATATGACCCTACACGAATCAGAACAGATGACAGGGGAACTCACAGGTGGACATGTTGGTCAGTCCAAGCCATCATCCCTCTTCTTTTGATAATACTACTTTGTATATTCCAGATGTGCTGATGAACAGGGACATTTTTCTAGCAAGTGTGTGGTGGAGCAGATCTTGGTCTTAGGCCTCAGGAAGGAGCCATCTTCTGTGACCTCCCACTCATCTGGTAAGGAAAAGTCCTTGTCTCCCCCACAAATCGAGTGAACTTGGTCTTCTTCCTATACACTGTTAATATGTTCCTTAAAAAATGACTTGGGGTTTGAAATACCTTCTAGGAGTCACTCAGTGTCTGTACTGTGCATATCTGAAGCCTGGAGAGTCCTACCCATGTTTAGGATAGGAGTTATATCTATCCAAGTGAATTTTGTGGACAAATCACTTTGCTGGTTACAGTTTCTTTTCAGCCAATATTGTACTCTAGAAAGCTTTTCATGTTTTTAAAAAGTTTGAATTCAATCCCTGGCCCTGCATGCCTTGCCTGGTAGATCTGGGCATGGTGGCATACAACTGTAATCCCAGAACTTAGGAGGTTGAAACTGAAAGATCACTGTGAGTTTGGGACCAGCCTGGGGGCTACAAAAGTGAGCACAAGGCCAGCCCAAATTGTATAGCAAGATACTATCTCAATAAAAGAAAAGAAATAAAAGGTCTGTATGGCATATGCCCATAATCTCAGCACTCAGGAGGCTAAGGCAGGAGGATTGTCATGAGTTCAAGGCCAGCCTCAGTTACACTGTGAATTCAAAACCGGCCTAGACTACAGAATGAGATCCTGTCTCAATAGTAATGATAACTTAAAAAAAAAAATACTTCATAGAAGTTCATGAATAAAAGTACTATTAAAATGATTCTCCTAAGTGCAGTATAAGGTCTTACAGTAGATTTAGAAAGCATATCAGGCCAGTGAAATAGCTCAGCAGTCTAAAGTGCCTGCTTAGGCAAGCTTAGGCAACCACAGGGACCAAAGTTCGATCCCTGGCACCACATGCTGTGCCAGCCCCACTCCCAGGGCAGGCTGAGCCTGCCATAACTTAAAAAAAAAAAAAAAAAAAGAAAGTATGTCAGATTTGAATAAAAGATTTTTCCATGCTAGGTATTCCTCAAACTTTCTCTTACATTGTCTTTCTACACAGATGGGAAAGCTGAGCCTGTGGCTTTTGTGTATTGTGCCAGAACATCCACCTTGAGCCTGGAGAAACTTTCCTTGAACATTGGTGCAGACTGGGAAGTCCATATCCAGTGATAGAAGAGCCAGCCACATGCACATTTCAACCCTTGACCTTTTTTTGAGATTTGTGCTTCCATCTAATCAGCTTCTTAGCTGAAAATAATCATTAGTGTATTGATAAGCAGTACATTAGACATTTTAAGATTTGAGGGGCCCGGCGGGATGGCTCAGTGGTCTAAAGCGCCTGCTTGGGAAAGCTTGGGCGGCTTCAGGGACCACAGTTTGATCCCCGGCACCACATGCTGCGCCAGCCCTGCCCTCAGAGCGGGCTGAGCCAGCCATAAAAATGAGTGTATAAACAAATAAAGGTTCTGAAACAAGAAAAAAATAAATAAAATAAAAAAATTCTAAAAAAAAAAAAAAAAAAGATTTGAAGTTTTAAGGGCCAGCGAGATAGCTCAGCAGACTAAGCGACTGCTTAGGCAAGTACAGGGACTGAGGTTCAATCTCTGGCACTACATGCTGCACCAGGCCAGGCCCCACCCCTGGACATGCTGGTGCACACCTGTAATCCCAGCACTGGAGAGGCTGAAAGCAGGAGAATCACTAAGAGTCTGAGCTGTGTGAGTTGTCTGACTCTCTACCAAATGTGTAAAAAAAGAAACATAAATAAAACTAAATTTAAATTTTTTGAGGTTTTATTGAGGTTTTACATGTTAAGATGTATGAATGTTGTGTAAACACCATCTGTCTCATAGACCCTCAAAGCCTAACAGATAGGTTGAATTTGTGAGTTTCAATTGCCTCCTTGGTTGTAGCCCTGTGCTACCTCTAGCCTAGGGAGGCGGCCTGTGTGGTCCCCTATTATAGACAGCCAAGTGAGGTAGAAATATTATGGGCAGTCAGTAGAGCTGGGTCCCCAAGAGAGTCAGTATAAAGGTAAAAACACATTACCATCTGGCAGAGGCACATCTGGTAGATACCAGGCCTCAAGATAAAGAGAAGCCAACCAGGCCTGCATACTTCTCCAAAGGACAAGATAACAGTAACACCTGGTCTATGAAGTTTGGACATGCATCATCTCAGTGGATGACTAAGTTTCTTGGGCTTATCACTTCCTAAAAAGGTCTTCATTCTTTCCATGTGCCCTTGCTACGTGAGTTGCTTTCCCATTGGAGCATATTACCTAAGCCACTTTACATACAACCTCTTTCTTTTTAGAATCAGGAATTGAACACAAGACCTTGTGCTTGTTAGGCTAGCACTTTGCCACTGAGCTATATCCTCAGCCCTATCCTTACAATCTACCCATCTGGTTATAGTCTGTAAAACTTCCCCTGAGAAGTGGTGACCCACTCAGGCCCCCTCCTGCCTCTCAGGAGCTGTATCTAATTTTTCCCCTGTCTTAGTTACTCTTCTCTCATTGCTGGGACAAATGCCCAACACCCAAAATGAAGGAAGGAAAGGTTTATTTAGTTCACAGTTACTAGAGGTTTCAGTCCATACTCGGCTGGCTCCAAGGCAGACTGGCACATGGCAGAGGCCAGCAGCGCAATGGGCAGAACAGCAACAAAATGGTTACAGAGGCAACAGACCAACCAGGGGAGCAGACAGCAAAAACGTGAGTCTCTCTGTCTCTCTTTATATTACATTCAGGCTCTCTGCCTCAGCCCATCCACCTTGGGCCACACCCATAGTCCCAGAAGTACTTAGACCCATGATCCCATCAGTACTAAAACACATGGATCATGAGTGGATCATGAGTCAAGTCTCAAGCTTTAGAAGTCCCCACCCCATGATTGCATGAGGCTTGGGGGGGACAACTAGACATAAACCATAACACTCCCCCTTAATAAATTTTTTCTACCCTTAACCTCTGTTGCTCCTAGAATTCATTTTTCAATTTTAGGGAACATGAATTCAGCATATTGTACATCTAGCAGGTTGGGGGTTATACTATTTCCCCTACATCATATTTGGAGGTTCTGATATCAGATCCCTGTATCACCCCAACACAGAGGTGTCAGACAGCCTTCTCCCAGTGTACCACATGCCAGCCACAGTAGAGAGTGATTCTCCTCCATCGGGGGTGACACACAGGAGCATGAGTAGTTTTCATTTCATGTTTCTCAGGCACAACAGCTCCAAATTAGCCTTCTTAAAATTCCAAGTTTTTCATATTTTTTATGAAGTGCTATCTATTAACCAATGAGTGCTTGTAACATGAGCAAATTGTGATTAATAATAATAAATACCCATGGCTCAACCTCTGAACTTCAGAAACAGCCCAAGACTAGAACTAATATAAAACAGTTAAGACCCTTCCTTCTGACACAATCAATGATCAAAATAAATAGTACTTTGCTATATATACTATTTTCAAAAACCAAAATTAACATTAAAAAGCACATACAGAACAAAATATCAGAATTTTAAATGACTTGATCAGTGGGAATGAGTTCTCCTTTTGTTTCAGGCTCAAGGTGCTTGGCATGGAACACACAGGAAAGTAGACCCACCATCTCATAGTGGCTCCAGCTCTGCTGCCATGGGCACAGCATCTTCCTGAGCAGTCTGGGCTCCTCAGTGCAGAATGTACCACTTCTCACGCTGGCCCTACTTGGGTACTTAGAACTGCCCCATCTCTCTCTCTCTCTCTCTCTCTCTCTCTCTCTCTCTCTCTCTCTCTCTCTCTCTCTGTATCTCTCTCTGTCTCTCTGTCTCTGTTTCTGTGTCTCTGTCTCTCCCTGTCTCTGTCTCTCTGTCTCTGTCTCTCTCTATCTCTCATCTCTGTCTCTCTGTCTCTCTGTTTCTCTCTCTCATTTTAAGACATGGTTTCAGTATGCAGTTCATGCTGGCCTCAGAATCTCTGCAATTCTCCTGCCTCAGCTTTCCAGGTGCTGGGATTATAAATGTATGCCACCACACCCAACTGGAAAACTTCTCCAACTTAGCTATGACACCAGCTCTACAGTACCTGTAGGAAGGAGTATGCCCATCTGAGAGGCTGCACACTTGCAATTGTGCTCTGTTTAGCATTCTCAGAGACTGTACCTTAATGTATAATAAAGTATGTCTGCCCCTACCACCTTGTATGTCCCTTGAAAGCATACTGCATTTCTCTCTTAGCCACTGGAGTACCATTGCATTTGGTTTTTGCTAACTATTGTCTGTGATTGGCCAAATCGTGGCTATGAGGAATTCAGTGAGTGCTGAGTATACTTACTTCTGACTTGCTTTTCTGACACAGTATTCTTTTCAAATGTATCAGTTGAGGTTTGAACTTTATTTTTTTTAAAGAATTTTTTATTTTTCATTTATTTTTCTTTTCTTGTTTCAGCACCTTTGTTTATTCACTCATTTTTTTTTTTTAGTGGCCAGCTCAGCCCTCCCCGAAGGCAGGGCTGGCGCAGCATGTGGTGCCAGGGATCGAACCACGGTCCCTGAAGCTGCCCAAGCTTTCCCAAGCAGGCACTTTAGACTACTGAGCCATCCCGCTGGGCCCAAGGTTTGAACTTTATAAACTCACATAGACAAGTAGATCCTTTTGTTTCAGTATGTTTTACAACTGAAGAGAAAAAACCCTACATTAAAGATGCAAATTTCAACTTTCCCTTGACAACCTAAAATAAGACAGTCCAAAAACTAAGTGCTCTTTCCTAGTGGATTTTCATAGCATTTATGGCAAGCATGGTGGCATACATCTGCAATCTCAGGGCCTGAGAAGACTGCTGTGAGTTGAAGGCCAGCCTGGGCTACATTATGACTTCAGAGCCAGTCTGGAACACATAGATTCACCTCAAAAATAAATACATAAATAAATACAAAATCTTTAGGGCAATATTATTCCATAGGTATTCTTCCATTTAAAACAATGTTGAAGCAAGGACACAAGAACTAGGAGAGAACTGGCAAGATAGGTCAGCAGACTAAGTGCCTGCTCTGGCAAGCAGAGGGACAGTTCGATCCCCAGTCCTGCATGCTGTGCCAGCCCTACCCCCAGGCATGCTAAGCTGGTGACCAAGTCCAGGTATGGTGTCACATGCTTGTAATCCCAGTGCTGGGGAGCCTGAACATAGGAGGATCACAGTGAGTCCAAGCTGCATAGTGAGACCCTGTACCAAAAACATAAAATTTAAAAAGAACTAGGAAAATAATGTCATGGTTTGAGGTTTTTGCAAGGTAGACAATACAATGCAGGACACATTTTATAAGAATATAATGAATCAAGCCGGGCCTGGTGGCACACGCCTGTAATCCCAGCACTCGGGAGGCTGAGGCAGGAGGATTGGTGCGAGTTCGAGACCAACCTGGGCTACAAAAGTGAGCTCAAGGCCAGCCTGAACTGCATAGCAAGACCCTGCCTCAAAAAGACAAAAAAAAAAAAAAGAATATAATGAATCACCCAAAGAATCATACACAAAGACTGAAAAAATCTGTCCACACACTAAAGACCAAAGAACCCAGCTGAGGGCCTAGATCCTAATATCCTGCATGAGTCCATCTGAAAACCTAGAGTTCATAACAATGCCTCCCACAAGTCCAGTTGGAGTCCTAGAGCCCATGATAATGTTTAACACAGGCCTGCTTCATGGATCTGTGCTAGAAAGGCCCAAAGATCAGTGGTGGAAGCTAGGAAGTCTATACCAGTGGGATGAAGGATCTCTGCTATCAGGCTGAGTGATCTGAACTGGAGCCGGGAAGCAACACTCAAGAACCAGAGCTTCCTCCAAAAGTACTACAGCCCTCTTCACCAACAGTGAGGTCCTGAGCTCCTCCAGCAGTGAGGAAAGTTGAGTTCCCATCAGGAAAGCCAACATGACAAGCTTCTCCAGAAGGCTGAGCAGTGCACTATCTTCCCTTCCAGAGCCAGGAAGCAATACTCAAGATGAAGACTGGAACTACCCCAAAATGAACTATAGCTATTCTTAGGGACAGTGGGGCACCCAGGTCCTCCAACAAGAACATCCAAATTCATCAGGAAAACCAGCATGACACAGTCCTCCAGTAGAATAGCACAAGAGAATCAGCAGCTTCCAGTAGCTCTAAGAGCTTCTCCAAATATTTTCTCCAACAGCCTTCCAATAGCTCCTCCAGTTTTGCCTCTTATCCTGCTGATAACAATCCTCAGAGGGGCCTCTGGCACCCATCACCATGCTAGTTCAATTCAACTGAGTATAACAAGTTGACCACTAGTTAATAATCCACTACAAGCAGGTTAGCACTTAACCCAAATCTAGACTGAAACATTTGCCGACCAGTCAGAAGACAAGGTATATGGGTGTTTTAACTATGTTCTGCTGTTGCTTCCTATAGTTCCCTGCCCTATGTGTCCAAAGCTGTGAACCAGAGAACTCATTTCTTGATTCTTGACATGTTTTTACAGGAAAGTGGACTTTATATAAGAAAGTATGGGCTGGAGAGATAGCTCAGCAGACTAAGAGCCTGCCTAAGCAAGTGCAGGGATCAGGGTTCAATCCTTGGTACCACTCACCCAAATGATCCCACTCCCAAGGTGTGCTGAGCTGGCCACCGAGTCTGGGTATACTGGTACAATCCTATAATCCCAGCACTGGGGAGGCTGAAAACAGGATTACTAGAGTCTGAGCTGCATAGTGAGATCTTTGACCAAATATCTAAAAAACAGAAAAAAAAAAATTACAATCATTTCAGCAAGGATTTTAATAAAGCTACAGAATGTATGCTTAGTTCATATTTTCTTTAATATTTAAGTGCAAAGGAATACATTAATAAGCAACTTAAAAACAGAAACCACCCAAAAGAAAAATGGACAAAGGCAAACAAGAAATTAAAGCCAACAAAATAAACATCTGGAAAGATACTCAGTCCCAATAACTAAATAAATGGTTTGATGTTTTACCTATTTGGCCAAGATTCTTTCTAAGTGAAAATGTTTGGATCTAATGTAGATGTGGAAGGTCTGTGTAGTAGCAGACTAAAGCGCCTGCTTAAGGGGGCCCGGCGGGATGGCTCAGTGGTCTAAAGCGCCTGCTTGGGAAAGCTTGGGTGGCTGCAGGGACCTCGGTTCGATCCCCAGCACTACATGCTGTGCCAGCCCTGCCCTCGGGGTGGACTGAGCCAGCCATAAAAAATGAGTGAATAAACAAACAAAGGTTCTGAAACAAGAAAAATAAATAAATAAGTTATAAATAAATAAATAAATAAATAAATAAAGCTCCTGCTTAAGGAGAGTACAGTGGCCAGAATTCAATCCTTGATATGCCATGCCAGCCCCACCCCTGAGGCACACAGACAGCAATTGAGAGTGGGTGTGGTGGCTCATGCCTGTAATTCCAGCACTTGGGAGGCTGAAAACAGGAGAATCACTGCAAGACCGATCTACATAGTGAGACCCTGTAGACCCTGTAGACCTTGTCCTAAATACAGAAAAAGATAATAACATGGATGTGGGGAATGTACAATCTTACACATCATTAGTAGAATCATAACAAATATCTTTCAGGATAGCAGTGTTATCCAAATTTTAAATTTGCATGCCCTATCCCAGAAATTTTACTTCAGAGAAATCAGATAAATGCTCAGATCTACTCCCTACAGTGTGCTTTCTAGGGTGGAAAACTAGAAAGAAACTAGACATGCTTTAATACAGAGTTGACATTTTTGTGCAGAGGAATAGTATATTACCACTAAAAATAATCTATATGTATCAACATAGCAATACTTTTGATGAAATGTTTACTGAGTGATTCCATCTAAGTACAAGAATACAACAAAGTCAAACCTGAAGGAAATTGTGTACTTTTCAAATGATAAAAACCACAAAAAACAGGTCTGAGGCCAGGCATATGGCACACTCCTATAATCCCTGCACTCAGGAGGCTAAGGCAGGAGAAGAGCCATGAGTTTGAGGTCAGCCTGAGTGCAAGGCCAACCTGAATGGCATAATGAGAGCCTGTCTCAAAAACAAAAACAAAAGGTCTAAAGAACTGTTCCAGATGGAAGGAGACTCAAGAGTCATGACTACATGTGTGTGATCCTAGGTTGAGCTCTAGATCTACATTTATTTATTTATTTATTTATTTGTTTGTTTATTTATTTTTGTGGAACCAGGGGTTGAACTCAGGCCCTCGCACTTGTCAGGCTTGTTCTATTGAACTATCTGCCCAGCCCCTCTAGACCTATTAAGGAGATTGTTGGGATAGTTTGACAGCATTCTGGAATAGATCTTTCAATTGTATAGTAAGTTTTCTAATTTCAAGGATTGTAATTATTGTATAGAACTGTCTTGGGTTCAAGAAAACAGTGGAGCTCACATGTAGAAAGCTCCACTTTACACAGACCTTTGAGTATTGGGGTCTCAGATGACAAGTAATAGTAATGCCTGGAGCTTCATAGTTTGGCACTCCTAATGACCCATCCTCCCTAAAAGCTCTGAGTAATGACACTCCCTTGACAATATAACACAGCCTGTGGTGCTTTAAAAATTTCTCCTTAGCAAGCCCTCTGAATGCCCAGCATAACTGGGAGGGGTAATATTAAAAGCCCATACCCTATTAGCCATTGACAAGGAAAGATATAAAAGCCAGCATTCTACAAAAGAAAAGAAAAAGATGGAGAGATATTGGCTTTGGATATCAAATGTGCTTATCTGGTGACCAGACTTGCTAATGACTGTGCTGCCAGAGCAAGTCCTGATAGAAGTAGACCGCTGCTCTTTGACAGGTGCTTCCTGTAGAGCTGAATTAGAGTCCTGCTCAGTCAGTTAGGGGAAGGGTGCCCTGACTATATAAGCAGACCAAAGAGATGTTATGCCTAATTCATCTCAGTGGAAGAGCCTTAGCCATCCTTTTACTTCACTGAAAACAAGAAGACCTGGATTCTATTTTGTTCAGTTCCTCAGTCAACTGCCTGAGTGATCCTGGCCAATCCACTTTCCTGTGGGCTTGGTTTCCTATTTGTAACAAATAGATCATCCCAAACCAGGAGTGGTGGTGCACACCTGTAATCTCAGCTCTTGGGAGGCTAAGGCAGGAGGACTGTTGCAAGTTCAAGACCAGCTTGGGCTACAAAGTGAGCTCAAGACACTGCCTGAACTGTATAGTCAGACCCTGACTCAAAAAGGAAATAAAATAAAAGTTTAGCCCTAGCATTCTGAGTTTTCCAATATCTAACATAAAGATACAGCGGATATCTCAGTTTCTTGATTGCAAAAGGGAATCAAACCTACAGTTTGCTTCTATAGACTAAAATACTCTACATGGATAGAAAGGAAAATAGTACCTTTACAGTGGAGAAACCTGGGGCCACTATCTTGGCCAGTGCTCAAAATGCACGTGACCTATAAAGAAAACAAACGTGCATCCCCAAGTAGAATCTAAGAAGGGCACACTACATCTGTGACATTACTTCCCAAATCCATAATCTTGGTCTAATCATGTAAGAAACATCAGACAAACCTAGCTCCGGGAACATTTTAGAAAATAATGAGAAGTGCTACTCAGAAGCATCAGGACCATGACAGAGCAAGATTGTGGAATCATCAGGCTGGATGGCACTGAGGGCTTCTAGCCCTACAACTGTTACAGGAATCTAAAATTATTTTTTAAGATTTTTTGAGCACTCACTGTGAAATTGCTAGCTCTCAGTAGACACTTAATGAATGGTAGATGTTGACAGTAAGGAAATAGGTTGCTTCTAATAGCGATATGGGGGGAGCAGAAGAATCAGTGATAAGGAGCCATTAGCTGGCAGTCTTTCATAGCAGAAACCATTCCAGCCACAGGTGCTGCATGACCTTGGCTGAAATCTGTTATTAAAACTAGGTCTTTATCTTTGAAGAGGTTTCTGGGAGTTTCTGTGTTCATGATCTGTCCTTTGATCATGAGCTCAGCTTGGATTGCTTCATGATAACATCAGTTTCCCCAGCTATGCAGCTGGGCAATGTTGACTTAGACCTGCACATCTGAGAAGGCATTTGATGCACAGCTCTGCACTAGATATTCCCATCCTGCCCTGACACTGTGTGTCACGCACTTCTTAGTTACTAATAGGTGGAGCTGCCTTAAGCAGCTGGGGAAAGGAAGTTCCATAGGTGTGGGGCCTAAAGACAGCTTCTTCCCCACAAGCAAATCAGCCAAAAAAAAAAGTTTGATTGTATTGGCAAAGCCTTAAGTATGATATCTCCTAGCCAGGTATATGGTACACACCTGCAATCCCAGCACTTGGGAAGTTGAAGCAGAAGGATCACTGTGAGTTCTAGGCCAGTCTAAGCCACAGAGTGAATTTATGCCCACATAACAAGATCCTGTCTCAAACAAAAATTATGCATACATATAACATATGGCATATATATGAAATACATATATGAAATTTCTTTTCACACAGAGAAACTTCCTTCAATAGCTACATAACACAAATTTATTAAGGGCCTTCTGCATGCTTCACCCTGAGGGTGGAATGAGAATCTAGTCCCACCTTTATAGTCTTTTGGGCAAATTGGAAGTTAAATAAACTCAATAAAATAGGGTCAACCAGGTGTGGGGGTGCATGTCCATAATCCAGCACTCTGGGAGGCTGGCACAGGAGGATTTACAAATTTGAGCCCTATGTGAGCAGCTTAGAAGACCTTGTCTTTTTTTTTTTTTGCCTTTTTGAGACAGGGTCTCACTATGCAGTTCAGGCTGGCCTTGAGCTCAGTTTTGTAGCCCAGGCTGGTCTGGAACTCACACCGATCCTCCTGCCTCAGCCTCCTGAGTGCTAGGATTACAGGCATGAGCCACCACGCCCGGCAGAAGACCTTAAGAAAGTCAGGACTGGGGATGTAGCTCAGTATGAAGGTTTTAGGTTCAGTCTTCTGTACCATACATACATACAGGTGCGTGCTGTGAATTGGAGGGTGGCATAGAACACTGCTTGGAATCAGCGTTCTGATGGTGGGGGACAGAAAGCCCATCTTTGTTCTCTGGGCCCTTGGTAGATTGTGAGGGGTTGGGGAGGAGGCAGCAATCTTTCTATAGATTCAGCATCTGTGGGTGCTTGGGGGAGGGGACATGGCAACTGAATGCAGGGTGATGTTCGGGACATTTGGCTATAGTGAATGCTGACTTGCATCCTGAGTGTCCCATTAAAGGCTCAAATGTTAGAGGCTTGGTCATGAGGGTGACACTCTTGGGAAATGGTGGCACTCCTCACAAGCTGGGGCTCAGCAGGAGTTCCTTAGGTCACTGGGTCTTAAGTCCCCCAAAAGGGATTGTTGGACCTTGGTTCCTTCTCTTCCTCTTTTGCTTCCTGGCATGAGTGAGCAGTTTTGCTCTGCAACAAGCTCCTACTACAGCACTGCCTAATGGGACCAGGTGATTATGGACTGGAATCTCCACACTGTGAGCCAAAATAAATCTTTCAGTTAATTATTTCTTTACAGTGAGAGAAAGCTAACACACTGAGTAAATGTATCATTCAACCACACCTAATCCCAAAGTAAAATTAAGTTCAGAACTTCTTTTTTTTTTTTTCTTTTTTTCTTTTTGAGACAGGGTCTCGCTATGCAGTTCAGGCTGGCCTTGAGCTCACTTTTGTAGCCCAGGCTGGTCTCAAACTCACATCAATCCTCCTGCTTCAGCCTCCTGAGTGCTGGGATTACAGGCGTGCACCACCACGCCCAGCAAATTCAGAACTTCTTAACAACTTCATTTACTGAGTGCTTACGACAATCCATTTTAAATGCATTCCATAAATTTTAAGTTATGTAATCCCTCCACCAACCCAATAACTGAATGACTATCATTGTATTCATTTTACAAGTGAGAAAACCGACACATAGGAAGAAAGGAAAAGTAACTCAGCTACAGTTTCACACACACACAACCAGTCAGTGACCAACCTACACTTTGAACTAGGGCCACTAGTCTCTAGTCTAGACAATACTGTCTTTTATTTTCCACTTTAAAAGTAGTAAAGATACTTGAGCATTTTCCTGGAGGAACAGGATAGGTTGATGGGCACTACAATTCCAGACCTAAGATTCTTCAAAGCTGCAACCCCCAAGCCTGGTAAGTATTCTTTATTTCAGCTGTCTCTTCCCACTTTCCCCATAGTCACTAATCTTGAAGCAGAGAGATGGTCACATGAGAACAGCTATGACTGCAGATGGGGAGAGGCAGAGGTTCTTCCAGGCTTAGGATGCAGTCACCAGAGAGCAGCTACCAAGGGCTAAAGACAAGAAAGAGGCCAGGCTGGCTGCTCTCTTCCCAGACACTTATGCCCTCAACTAAGAGCCAAGGAGCCACTCTTTAGGAAGGCCACCCCAGAACTCCATGAGAACCTGGCTCACTCTCCAGTTACAGCTTCCATCTCAGATGCTTAATGCAGCTCAGCTTAATAGTCAATATATAATTGACTCAGATGCACCATTTGTGGCAGATTTAGTCCCAGTGTTTATTTGGGGGGTGAGGTCAAGTGGGTGAGATGAGACGGTTTCCTCAGTTAAGGACTCTGAGTGGCATTTCACACACACACACACAGAGTTCCACTGTGCACTGGTATTCTACAGATGCCAAATCCAATCATATTTTGACATCCTAGAGCTTTAGAAAATAAAAATCACTGTCTTGTTTACCTTTCTCTTACTGCTCAGACAAAATACCCAATGCCCAAAATTAAACAAAAAAGGTTTATTTAGCTTGTAGTCTGTGAAGTTTCAGCCCAAACTCAGCTGGCTCCAAGGCCCAGTGGTTCATGGCAGAGGGGCAGCAGTTCATAGCAGTAGCAAACACCAAAAGCAACAAGAGAAAAAGGGAAGAGCAGTAGAGAGCAAGCTTCTTTTCCTCTCTTATATATTATACAGGCAACCTGCCACAGGGTGGGTGTAGCACTCACATCCATAATCCCAGGGTTAGACCACAAATCCATCACAAACTCTAGAAACCAGCCCCATCCATGACTCCATGTGGTTTGGAGGGGGGCTTCTAGACACAAACCATAATAGGCACATTCTGTTTCAGAACCTTTGTTTATTCACTCATTTTATGGCCGGCTTAGCCCGCCCCGAGGGCAGGGCTGGCATAGCATATGGTGCCGGGGATCGAACCAAGGTCCCTGAAGCCGCCCAAGCTTTCCCAAGTAGGGGCTTTATACCACTGAGCCATCCTGCCGGCCCCAATAGGCACATTCTGTAAAATATACAGAATAGGGCTCAGTATGAAGGCCCTTGGTTCAGGTCCTACTAACACACCACACACACACACACACACACACACACACGCACACACGCACAGAATATTTGCCTTAAATTCAGTGTCTCACATTATAACTAGCTTCTTCTTGTCATGTATTGTTTTGATTTTCTTTTTAAATGTATTTGGTACAGGGTCTTACTACCCAGCTCGGACTCCTGGTGATCCTCCTGTCTCAGCCTCCCATAGCTGGGATTACAGACATGTACTACCATACTGGTCTCTGTTGCTGGTTCAGCATTCCCAGAGCGAGGTAGTGCTGAGGATCAAACCCTGGTCCCTGCACTTGCCTAAGTAGGTGCTTAGATCACTGAGCTATCTTGCTGGCCGTGTTATTTTTATCTTTTAGACAACATCTCACTGTATAGCTCAGGTTGGCCTCGACCTCACAGTGATCCTCCTGCCTCAGCCATTAGAGTGTTGGGATTCTAGGCATGAGCCACCACACCCAGCTTCAGTTAGCTCTTAAAATATTGTTTTCATTAATTTGGTGGCCAAATGATTGGCTCTGCATGGCTTCCACCTCCACCCTACTCAGCTACTCCCTTCTCACTTCCTGGCCACATGTCATGACAGCACTGGCAGCACAGGGCCTCTCCAGCCAGGTCCTCCTCTCCCTTGCCAAGCAGTAGCCTCTCTTTTGCGCTCACAATCTTTCTTCACATCTATTTTTAGTTTTCCTGGCTCAGGCTTCTTTGGGCTACTGAAACACAACCCTCACACTCTCTCCCTCTCCCTCTGGCATGAGTGCAGCTGGTAGGAGCCCCCAGGTAAAAAGCGCTCAGAAATTCTGTTGT
Source organism: Myocastor coypus (assembly GCA_004027025.1). Lineage (NCBI taxonomy): Eukaryota > Metazoa > Chordata > Mammalia > Rodentia > Myocastoridae > Myocastor > Myocastor coypus. The sequence continues at coordinate 19,808 of PVJA010025958.1, forward strand.
CTTTGTTCTTTGGGGGATCTTATGGCTCCAAGATTGAAGCCATAAGATTAAAGCCTTGTTTTTTTAAGCTGAACATGAAGCCCGGAGACCTTCTGATGGGTTTTCAGTTTGGAATTGGAGGTGGGCATTTTTCTCTCAGATGACACACTCACTCCAATTTCCCCTCTGCACTTGCTTCCCTTCCTTAAAGGTAGCTGAATCTTATTTTCTTTAAAACCTCTTCAAAAGCTGCCATGCCGACTGTCATTAGCCCATCTGTGGCCCCACGAACAGGGGCCGAGCCCAGGTCCCCCGGACTAATCCCCCACCCAGCCCACGGAACAGCCACGGAGGCTGGGGGTGGGCACCCAGGGGGTATCTATTCAGCCATCATCAGTCGCAACTTTCCTATCATCGGAGTGAAAGAGAAGACATTTGAGCAGCTTCACAAGAAATGTCTCGAAAAAAAAGTTCTTTATGTGGACCCTGAGTTCCCACCGGATGAGACCTCGCTCTTTTACAGCCAGAAGTTCCCCATCCAGTTCATCTGGAAGCGTCCTCCGGTGAGTAGCAGGCTGGGGCACTGCTCAGACATGTCTCCCACTCAGCACCCTCCGGAGGCCAGCTGTGCACACACCCAGGAGAGCAGGGTCCTGGCATTGGCTCTGCTGAGCTCCAGGCTCTAGTGGGAAGAGGGAGGAGAGGAACAAAGCCTCCACGTTACACCAAACTAAATGGAGATCAGGGCCAATCCTGCAGGATTCTCCTGATCCCTCTCACTTTGAGGGGGTGGTGGCTTGCTTTGTTTTGTTTTGTTTGTGGTACTGAGAATTTAACTGAGGGCCTTTGCACTGAGCTACATCTTTAGCCTTTATCACTTTGAGAAAAGGTCTACTAAATTGCCCATGCTGGGCACAACCTTTGGATCCTCCTGCCTCAGCCTCCCATAGAGCTAGAATTATGGAAATGGACCATCATGCTTGGTTAAAACTTGTTTTTTTTTTTCATGAAAGTTGACTATAACTCATTTTAATTCATCCTATAAAAATAAATATTCCAGGCTGAGGATCTAGCTTAGTGACCCAATGCCTGTCTAGCAAGCAGAAGGTCCTGAATTGAATTTCTAGTACCTAATTATACATCTCTCTCTCTCTCTCTCTCTCTCTATATATATATATATATATATATATATATATATATATATATATAGAGAGAGAGAGAGAGAGAGAGAGAGAGAGAGAGAGATTCCTTCCCAAGATTAATCTGCCCTCTCTGTTTAAACAGCTTGTATCTTTGAAAGATTCCTTACATTTTCACACAGAACCCTAGAAAAAGGAAAGGCACAGGTAGAGACTATTTGTTTGAGCAAAAGACCTTAGGATGACAGGAATCCTAGCGACTGTTTTGGTCTGTATATCTCACCTCACAAATGAGGAATCCAAGGCACACTTGCAGAGTGGAATCTATGCAGTGAGCATGTGACTGAGCCGGAATAAAAACTCTGCTCCCCTGGGAAACTTTTCAACCTCCAGGTGTCACTTACAGTGATCTACCAGCAGGGAAACTATGTCCCTGGCTCCTTTCATAATCATTCCACCAATATGACTCTTGTTCTTTTTTTATTTTTTGGTCTGTATTTTTTTCCCCAGAAAAATAAAACTGCCTACCATTTATATGAAATAAGAACAGACACTTAATTGCAAGTAGACCCATTGTCAGCTAGCAGAGGAAAGTCCAGGGTTTTGGAATCAAGTCTCCAGTTGGGCTCCGCGGTGCAGGCAGGGTGAGGAAGGATTTGGGAGCGCTAGCAGACCTGTCCTCAGTAGTGTGGGAAGATGAAAAGCTTGCAGCATGCGGCTTCTGGTGCCACAGAGACAACTCCGACAGGCCATGAAGGCAAGAATCCCGGGACGACGTGACCGCTGCTCCAGCTCTGTAGCAGGGCCTCTGAGGCCAGGCCTGGGCGGGCGAGGGTCTGTGCGGGGCCGGGATGGGCTCTGAGCGCGGGACCTCGACCCTCACGCCTTGGCTGCGCCTCCAGTCCTTGGAGCCCGTGCAAAAGAGGCGCGTTCTGGGGATGGGGCCATCCGGGGCACCGCCGGCCGCCGGAAGGGGGCGCAGGTTGGGCTTGAGCTCGCCCAGCCACCTGCTCAGGTAGGCACCCACAGGAGCACGCTGCGCAGAGGTGCCAGGATGTGGCCTGGGATGGTTAGCTGGTTGGCTTCGGGCGCTCGGGGTTTCTATACCTGGCCAAGGCTTTTGTCCTGGAGACACAAAGACATCAAGAGTCACAGGGCCGGGGGTGGGCACACCCCATGCTCTCTAGAGATCAGGGTAACCTATAGCCTTTGTCCTTCCTTCCCACCGTTGCTGAGAGTCGCTTAGCTCCAATCCAGGTAGAAAGCCCAGTGCCTACTACCTCTGCCTTCGTGCCTGATCTGTGACTGCTGCCCCCGCGACATACAGTGCCACTTAAGGGGGAGTTCTTACTTCCTGCAATCCTGGGAGTCAAACCTAAGGTCTCATGGAGCCTCAAAAACACTTTATCATTGGGCTACACCCCTTTTAATTTTAAGACAGGGTCTTGTTTAGTTATCCAGACTGGCCTCCAACTTTAGGTCTTCCTGCCCCAGCCTCTCGAGTAACAGAAATATCTTAGCCAAGAAGTTACACACACACACACACACACACACACACACACACACACACACACACCAATCGTAGGACAAGTAACTGAGGTAGTAGCAGGAAGACAAAAATAAATAATTGCTTTCTGGGAGCATTGAGTCCCAACTGGAAAATAAGCATTTACTGAGGGTAACTGTGTCGCTGGTTGTCAGGCGTCAGTGTGTAAGCCAACGCAGGATCAGATGGCAAGGACAGTTTACCTAACTCAGGGAGGAAGTGATTCAGGCTGATGGCCAATGCATTTATGAGCCATGCTTTACCTTATTAACCAGTGCTGGAGAACCCAAAAGCCCTGTGTACCCCAGAGCTCTTTTACCATCCTGACCATTCTGGGACGGCCCATGACTATCTTTTTTTTTTTTTTTTTTTTTTTTTTTTTTTTTTTTTTTTTGTGGGACCAGGGTTCGAACTCATGACCTTGCACTTGCCCAGCAGGCACTTGTGCCTCGGAGCTATCTCCCCAGCCCCCGGCCCATGACTATCTTGAGGGCTTCCAGCTTAGAAAATAAACTGGCTAGTGGCACAGATCTAGAGTTCAAGGCCAACCTGCATAATATGGTGAGATCTGCCCACTTGGCCACTCCAGTCTTCCCCTTTCGCAGGGCCCTGATTCACCAGCAGGCTGCCCTGTACCTGGCCCTCTCCCTGGGACCTCCACTCTTCTGTCCTCTGCCTGGAATGCCCCTCCTGTCCTTACCTGGTTGGGTGTTTCAGTCTCTCTCCAGAACTGCCCAGGAATCACTTCTTCAAGCCTGCAAGCAGGAGTTATTCCTGTTTCTCCTTAGACCCCTTCCCCATCACTTCTCAGCCTTTTGGTTAAGATCAAGTATAGACCCCTTCCCCAGTCAAGGTAGGTCTACAGTGGCCAACAAGACAGGGCACAGCCTGACTAACAAAGACAAAGAATGCCTGAAAATCTTTCAAATACTACTGCAGAGTGGGGTGAGACCCATAAAGATTATTTTTACTGAAATCATTGGTGAACTTGAGCCTTAAAAACTAGATTTGTAAATTAATAAAACTGTTTACCATGCCAATGTGCTCTCTCACTGCCCATGTTGGTGTATGAAATGATACACACTAGAAGCCAGGCTGTTCCTAGTGGTGCCTCAGAGCCTCCACCACCAACAGCGAAGACCCTGAACTATCTACAAGGACTTGACCACAGGTAGTGGTCAAGTCACTGAAGGACCAGGGTGTGAAGGTCCTCCTGGGCTTCAGACTGGGGAGCGCTGCCTTGTGTTTGTTAGCATGGAATAGGAGCCTAAAGCGGATGGTGGGAGGGGTGTTGGGGAGATCCAGGCACACCCCTTTACTTTCCAAGTGAAATGAGAGAAAGAGCAAAAGGCTGTCACACAGATAGATTAAAATTAGAAAACACACTGACCCCCTAGAACTTTCTGCATTGTAAAGCGGAAACATAAGGTTTCGGTGCATGTCCTTGGACTTTGTGACTTCTGTCGGGCCTGTGCCACCCTGTCCTGGGTCCCCAGGCTGGTACACTAGGGAAAAAGTTTACTTTCTTCATATTCACCTTGTGACTGCTTTAGATTTATCTTTGATTCTTCACACATTTTGGCCAAATGTGCTTGTTGTTTAAATTCTTAACATGGCAGCAGCTTTCTACTTTTTTTTAAAGAGGAAAACTGGTAAGAACACACTAGGAGGATTTTTTTTTTAATTACAGAGTGCTTTCTCTGGGGGGCCATTTGGTTATTTTCTAGGAGATAGAAGAAAGGGAAATTGTTGATCACTTCACAAGGAGGAAAGCAAGAGCAGAAACAGAAGGGGCTGGGAAGATAGCTCAGTAGAACAAGCACCTGCCTGGCAAGCACAAGGTCCTGAGTTCAATCCCCAGTTCCACAAGAGGAAGGCAGGCAGGCTGGGGAAAAGGCAGACACAGCACCCACCTGCTGCAGCCCTCTCTGCTACAGCCTGGCCCTCACCTGTGTCCCCTGATGAATTTGAGGAAAACACCTGAGGTAAATGACTTTTTGGTAAACAGTAGAGATTTGTGCTGCATCTGGATTCAGATGAGTAGGACTAAGCCACCAGCCCAGGAATCAGAGTGGGAACCATCACAGTGTGGAAAGAGAGAAGCCAGAAAGATGAAACTGCCCAGAAGCCCAGAGCTTCTGGGGCTGGACTTGCACAGACACTATGAGCTGGGGGTTCCAAATTTAGTTCATCCCTGGGGAAGCCCAAGGACCCCTTAATACATGGGGAGCATTCAAAGAAAAGCTCATATGCAGCTTTACTGCTTTCATCCAACCTTCAGCCTTGGCCAGGGGTCTGTTGCAGATCTGTTTCTGTCAGACATGATGTCGAAGTTTGCTCACAGGTGCTGGCCACAAAGCTGAACCTGAGCTTTGTGCAGAGCAGTTAGGACAGCTGGATTCACAGCAAAGTGGCTGGCCTCAGCCTTGGCTCTGCAACTTGCCAGTCACATCAATATCCTAAGTGATTTTCTCAGCTGTGAGGGAGACAAGGATCTTCTCAACTTCCTGCTGTTCTGAGGTGACACCCAAAAGTCCCAGGTGCTGCAAGAAAGTAGTAATTACCACAGGCACAAACAGCACAAGGCTGAAGTAGTGCCGGGGTGATGGGGAGGGATGACCTGATGCAGATCCTAGCTCCACCCTTTAACCCTGTGGCCTCAGGCAGGTTACTGATCATCTCAAGGTCTCCATTTTCCCATCTGTGGAAGGAAACCAAAATTCTCACCTTTATGAGTTGGTATAAGGATTATGTGAAATACTATATATAACACACTTAGTGAATTCAAGCAGTGGGTTGATGATGACTGATAGACAGCAACACCAAAACCAAATAAACACTGTTTTTAAAAAAAATTTTTATGTACTTTGTACAGAGCCTCACTACACAGCTTAGATTCCTCATGATCCTCCTGTTTTCAGACTCCCCAGCACTGGGATTACAAGTGTGTGTGCTACACCTGTACACAGTGGCCAGCTCAGCACACCTGGGGGTAGGGCCAGTGTGGCTTGTGGTGCCAGGGATCAAACCCAGTCCCTGTGTTTACCATAATATGACATCTTTAACTTCTTCAGGGAGATACCTAGAGGGGGGATAATTGGGATAAATGGAATTTCTAGTTTTAGTTTTTTGAGGGATATCCATACTGATTTCTATAGTAATGGTACTAGTTTATATTTCTACCAACAACATAGCAGGGTTCCTTTTTCCCGATATCCTCTCTGGCTTTGGTATTATTTCTCTTGTTGATGGCTGTTCTTTCTGGGATAATATGAAATAACAGTGTTGTTTCAATATGCTTTTTTCTAAGATATTGAGCATTTCTTTCTTTATTTATTAGCCACTTGTACTTCTTCTGTGAAGTGTCACCTCACCTCATTTGCCCATTGTTTGATTGGTTCTTTTACTTTGAGGGTCCAAATATTTTTTTAATTATATATTCTAGATAGCAGCACCCATAGGAATAGGTGACAAAATTTTTTTCCAGTTCTGTAGGTTCTCTTTTTTCTCTGTTATTGGTTTTACTGTGCTCCTGAATGTCTATCTGGAGGCTTTTTATGGACTCAAAATTCTTTTTGATGCTAGTCATTCATGTTTCGCATCACTCTGGTTAGCTGTTGCCTCTTTCTTAGTGTCCTCTGTAGACTCGCTGATTACTTTGTTTACTTGGTCCAAGATCTGGCTATATGCATCTTCTGTGAGCTTGCCAAATGTTCTGTTACCTCTCCTGATATCATTTGAAATAATTCAGTATGTAGTTTTTAATTTCCTCTCCTTTAGTGCCCCAAGGATTAACTCTGAGGGAGTTGGGAGGTTTTTGGAGGCTTTCTCATGTCTCTATTTTTTGTTTGTTGTTGGGTGAAGGCTTGTGTGTTGGTTGTAGTGGAAATCTTTGTTTCTAATATGGAGACTTCTTCAGTTAATGTCCGTTTTTCAGTGGTGTCCTTTGGGGAAGACAACTATTGGCCTTTGCTTCTGTTCCAGGATCCAATTATCTTCGTTTACTTGGGATGGGAGATGGTAGTGTATTTGGCCCAGTACCCAGATTCCCAGAATGGGCTACAGTATTGCTCCAGGCAATCCAGATACTGACCTCCCCAGCAAACCAGTTAATAGCAAGAGCTGTGTCATTTTGGTTATAGTAATAAAATAAGCCTCAACCATAGCATCAAATATAAACTGAGTATTGACAAACTTTAAGTACCAATAACATACCACTTTAAACCACAGATAAGAGATCTATAATTGGCCCAGCGGGATGGCTCAGTGATCTAAAGCGCCTGCTTGGGGAAGCTTGGGCGGCTTCACGGACCGCGGTTCGATCCCCGGCACCACATGCTACGCCAGCCCTGCCCTTGGGGCGGGCTGAGCCGGCCATAACAATGAGTGAATAAACAAATAAAGGTTCTGAAACAAGAAAAAGAATAAATAAATAAAATTTTAAAAAAAAAAAGAGATCTATAATTATAGTATGAATACTGACATAAACCAAAAATTGACCTACTGTTGACCTAGTAAATATCTACAAACAATAGAACAGTATTCAACAGTAATAATGTAATTAACTAGCTATCTAGAGCTTAGTAGGATAACTAAGCTTCATAAAGCTTAGTAGTTATATTAGCAGACATAGAGGGACTAGTGAACCAGGGAGTGTAAAAAGCAAAATTTGAGAAATTAATCAAAGAGCTATAAGAAGGAGGAGATAAATGTGAGATAGGAAGTCATAGTGCAGAGTAAAGGGAAACTGTGTTAGAAAACAGTTACAAGAAAAAGTTAACAAGAAAAAGAGCGCAGGGCTGGGAAAATAGCTCAGCAGCCTAAGGGCCTTCCTTGGCAAGCACAAGGACCCAACTTCAATCAGTACCACATGCTGTGCCAGGCCCAGAACATCAGGCATGCTGTTCCTACTACTGAAACTGAGTGTGGTGGTGCATGCCTGTAATCCCAGCACTGGGAATTCTGAGACAGGAGGATCACTATTAGTCTGGGCTGTGTAGCAAGGCCCTGTATCAAATAAATAAGTAAATAAATAAGTAAATAAATAAATAATAAAATTTATTAAAAGAAAAAGATGCAAGGTCATGAGTTCGAACCCTGGTCCCACAAAAAATAAATAAATAAATAAATAAATAAATAAAAGAAAAAGAATTGGGCCTAGAGTTCAAGAGTGTCTTGGGCTATATAGAGTTCACGGAGAAGCCCGAACTGCATAGTGAGACTTTACATCAAAAAGAAAGAAAGAAAAAAAAAGATAAATAACAAAATTCAATGGTGCATACAGAAACATTTGGCAAAATTTTGTTTTTGTTTATGAACTCTTCCTCAGGTGATACACACTACTGCCATCTTTCCTGTATAAACACAAATATGGCCGTCTTTTCCAGAATCTCAGAACAAATTAAGTTTGTGAACCAAGGTACCACTCTATGGGAAATAAAAGAAAGATAAGAAAGCAGAGAGAAACTTGAAAAGGGGAAAGAAAACAAAGAGAGCAAAGAAACTAAAAGGGGGAAAAGGGAAAGAAAAATTCAAGACCCAAAACCCAATGAAGGAAAGATAAAAATAATAAAAAATTTGAAGAAAAAAAGATTAAAGGAAAAAAAGAATTCCTGTTTTTGAATGAAGTGTTTTCTTTCCAAGTTCTGCAGTCTTGGGATCAAATCAGCCCTGATTTTTTCCACCTAGTTGTCTATAGGTTTTTCAGGTAGCCTCTGTGCCCCACAGACTTCACTGTTCATCCTACACTGTGGTTGCTGGCTAAGCCAATGGTGTCCTTGTTCCCCTCAGTAGACAGGAAACATAGCCAGTCCTTTGGTCTCTGCAGGACATAGGCCATGGGGCAGGGATTTACGTGAACTACTGGATATGTCCATAGGCACGAGTCTGGTTATACCCTCCCTCCCTGGAAATTGTCCTTGTCCAGGATCAGGTCCGCTGGTTAGTTCTTGCCTCTACTGTCCTCTGCCAGGGGAAGCAAACTATAAAGCTGGCTTGGAATTTGTAGGTTGTGGGGGCTGTATGACCTGTATTCTGGTGTCTCATAATTTCTTGCCTAGAATTTGTAGTAACTATCTTTAAGAAAGTTGGTTTTTTGTTAAAGGTCAAATTTGCTTGCATTTATTTATTTATTTATTTATTTATTTATTTATCAGACAAGGGTCTCAGTCTGAAGTTCAGGCTGGCCTTACATTCACTATGTAGCCCAGGCTGGTCTCAAATTTGCAGTGATCCACCTGCCTCAATCTCCCAAGTGCTGGGATTAATAGACATGCTCCACTATGCCTGGCTCAATTTTGTTAGATATAGAAATAGGTACCTAAGCTTTGGGGATGAATTTTTATGCAAATTTATTATTCTCATTCTTTTACTTTCAACATTTCTGTATACTACTATCTTGGATTTTTTTCATAAACTTCATTTGCAATGACAAGAAAGGACCCCCAAGATTTAGAGGCAGATCTATTTATGTTAATAGGCCCTGATCAGGACCATTCCCAAACTATCAGGCCAGGAAGGCTCAGGGAAGGAGATTTTTATGACGTTGCAAAGGAGGAGGTACAGAGGTAGAGTACTTGGCTTTCTTGATAGGTTCTTATGATATGCATCATCGTGACGAGCTATGCATCAAGTGACCAGCCATTTCTAAGAGACAGAAGCAACTGGAACTGGAACAGGAACAGGCTAGGCAACTGAGGTATACAGGCTGGGAAGAGGACATACTCTGCTACACTTGAAGCTTCTTTAAAATCCAACCTGAAAATCTTGATCTTTTAACTGTGTATTTAAATTGACTATGAGGGCCAGCGAGATAGCTCAGTGGACTAAGCACCTGCTTTCTTTTTTTTTTTTGTCTTTTTTGAGACAGGGTCTTTCTATGCAGTTTAGGCTGGCCTCCAGCTCACATTTGCAGCCCAGGATGGTCTCGAACTCTCACTGATCCTGATACCTGAGCCTCCCAAGTGCTGAGATTACAGGCATGTTTTTTTTTTTTTTTTTTTGGTGGGACTGGGATTCAAACTCACGACCTTGCATTTTCCAGGCAGGTACTTGTACCATGGAGCTATCTCCCTGGCCCCTAAGCACCTGCTTAGGCAAGTACAGGTACTGGAGTTAGGTCCCCAGCACCACACATCATGCTGGCCCTGCCCCTGGGTGCTCTGAGCCAACTACTGAGTCCAGATGTGGTGGTGCAAGCCTGTAATCCCAGCACTGGGGAGGCTGAAAACAGAAGGATCATTAGGAGTCCAACCTGCATAGTAAGACCCTGTACCAAATATATAATAATTAATTAATTAAACTATGAGTAGTGACATATTTTAATGTATTTATTTCTTTCATTTTATCTGTATACTTTCTTTTTATATTTCATTATTGTTTTTGTTTTGTTGTTTTGTGGTACTGAGGAATGAACTCTACCTAGGTCTTGCTAAACTTCTGAGGCTGGGCTCAAATTTAGGCCTCCCACAGTGCCAGGATTATAGGTGTGTGCCACCATACCCAGCTCTGTAATAGTACTTACTAATTTTTAAACATTTTCTCTTCCTATCCCTTTCTTAAAAGTATAAGGGGGCCAGCGAGATAGCTCAGGGGTCTAAAGCACCTCTGTAGGCAAGCTTAGGCAACCGCAGGGACTACAGTTTGATCCCCGGCACCACATGCTGTGTCAGCCCCACCCTCAGGGCAGACTGAACTGGCCATAA